>JAFEMH010002107.1:0-290000 GCA_022495995.1 Adenophora triphylla var. japonica | reverse complement strand
TGGAATCGATTTAGAGATGATGAAGAATGGTGATGGGCGCTTGTTTTGGGTAGAGAGGGAGAGCTCGGTGATGAGTGATTGAGGGAGCTCGTCGCGGCGAATGGGTTGTTGATTTACAATCAACCAGTCCGCCGTCGGAGATACCACCGAAGAAAAGCGAAATCTCCGGCATGCACAGTAATTGGTTAAGCTTGTCGATTCACAATAATTTTTAGGATTTTTTTGTTTATTTATTTTTGGTTTTTTGTTTGATTCTTCAATCTCTGTTTTGATGGTGGTTGTGTGATGGTGGTGAATGGTCGACGGTGGTGAATGGTCACGGTGGATGGCGGTGGTCGCGTGGTGAATATTGAGGACGAATTTGGGTAGAAAAGAAGTTGAGGGGGCAAAGTGTAACTTTGAATTGTCAAGGCTGAATTAGAATTAATAAAATTAATGGGTGATTTGAAAATAAAAAAATTAAGGGATTGATTTGAGAATAAGAAAAATCAAGGGATCGTTTAATATATATTTAAAAATATATATTAATATATTTTAAATATATATATATATATATTTAAAATATATTAATATATATTTTTAAATATATATTTTATTTTTTTTAAAAAAAATTGTCAATTTAGCTACGAAAATATTTGTCGCTAAATGGTTTGAAAATAAAACGAGAATTTAAATAGAGACGAAAATGCATTGCTAATCAGTAGACGGTCATATTCGTAGCTAATTTAGATACGGACATATCTGTCTCTAATTTAGAGACGGACATATCTGTCTCTAATTTAGAGACCGCCATATCTGTCTCTAAATTAGAGACGGACATATCCGTCTCTAAAATAGCTACAAAATAGCGACGCCCAATTTAGCGACAAACCTGCATCCACGGAATAGCTACGGAACAAATCCGTAGCTAAACACGATTTAGCTACGGAATCTTCATTTTAGCTACGGAATTTGCCGTAGCTAAAATCGATTTTCCTTGTAGTGTTAGTTGAACAGCGTAGAGATTATAATCACACTATTGTGTTGGTGAGGAATATATATGTGTTACATCAATATATTGTATCTCAATTGTGGATTATTTGGTATATGGTTGTATGGTATCCCAGTTGTGGATTATTTGGCATGTTGCTTGTATTGTATCCCAGTTGTGGATTATATGACATGTTGATTATATTGTATCCCGGTGTGGATTATGTGGTTATATGGATACCTTACTTGAATGTATATTCGTTAATGGTATTATGCATAATATATTACATGAACTGTTGCACTATAGTATTGATTTCACATGAGTATACATTACCATGTTGTTATGTTCTTATCCCCTTTGTGGATTTATTTCAAGTATCTATCATGTGCTTGAACGAGTATATATGATTAGGGGGTATAATGGAATTCAATCAATTATTGATTTGTTCTATAAGTGATTGAAGGTTCATTATACTTGTGACTCGCCCCTCTGTGTGGCCCGCAGTGGGGGTGCTAACCGTATTGAGCCAAAAGCCTTACATGCCGCATTTGCAATTTGGTGTACCGGTGGAATGCTCTGTATGAAGCCAAAAGCTTTACAGTAGCGATGATATTATATGATACTCTGAATAAGGGTCATATAAGTATCCTATTTTTCTTATATGGATCTCTGGGGTATGAGACCTATAAGCGGTGAATGTGCATGGGGGCAATTCACCAAAGAGCGGAGTTTTACTCCCACGTTGTATGACTTATTGTTCAGACGGGAAAGGTAAAATGAGGTAACGTAAGGTGTTTACCGCTTTCATAATGTGTTATGTGCTACCATGCTATGTGTTGCATCTTGTTTGACATCTTGCTGCATTCATAATAGCTTATTGAGATTTATTCTCACCCCTTCCCTTTTACTAATTTAGATTGTGCTGAGACAGGTGACCTGAACCAGTGAGGCCGGAAAAAGAGTTTGGACTCTTGCTTTTGGGACTTGTCAGGATAGGTAGATATGTGGGTTGTCGGGAGTCATATTTAAGTATTACTCTTTTATAAGTTGTAAGGAAAACTCTTTTGTTAAACAATGTTAATTAGAGTTCTCAATGTAATTAATCAATTATGATTCTTAAAGTATTTGTTTAAATTCCTCCAAGTGGAGATATATTTATTTGATTTTGTTTATGGAAAAATTGAGAATTGGTTTTCTTTTAAAGGCAAATAAAAGTTTAAAAAAAAAAAATAGATGATGGGTTTTCATAGTTTGAGCTTCCCAAGCTCGGGACACGCGTTAGGTCCCGGGTTGGGGTGCTCACAGTTGGTATCAGAGCTTAGTTTAGAGGTCAAGGGTAGATGTCTAAACTAAGGGGGAATGTGTGGTAATTAACGTCGAGTGTTTAATGCAGGAGTTGGTTCCAATGGCCGGAAGCAATGATGATCAGCGAAAAGTTCTAGAAATTGAAGGAGATATGGGTATAGGTGGAATTCAGAATGAAGAGATGATGAAGTTATTTAGGATGTTTGTACATAATATGGAGACTAGAGGATCAGTTCCGAATCAACCTGAGGAATGTAAAAGTGATGGATTGGAAAGACTTGTGAAGATGAACCCACCGAGCTTTAACGGAGATCCGGATCCGTTAAAGGCAGAAAAATGGTTAGCCGAAATGAATAGGATTTTTGAGGTTATAGAAAGTCCCAACGAAGAGAAAGTTAGGTATGCCGTTTTCAAACTTGAAGGTCCAGCTGATCAGTGGTGGCAGATTTTGAAAGGGAATTAGAAGCGGGATCATACGCCCCAGACTTGGGATAATTTCACCAAACAGTTCGGGGATTATTTCATTTTGATGATTACAAGGGACAAGAAGGAGATCGAATTCTTAGGACTAGAACAAGGGGACATGACAGTGAATCAGTATTCAGTCAGGTTTGAGAAATTAGCTAAGTGTTGCCCTCATTTGGTACCGCATGAAGCGAGAAGAGTTCATAGGTTTATAAAAGGTTTGAGGATTGAGTTTAGGAAGAAATTAGTGATTGATAGCTTCACCAATTATCAGACAGTCATAGAGAGAGCTTATAAGATCGAGAATAGCATTGAGGAAAATAGTGGAAAATCGGAAGGTGGGATTGGAAATAAGCCAAAGTATCTAGGACAAGGATCCAAAATCATTAGAGGACAGCCAAGGGCTTTAACTTCAGGAAGTGTGAGAGGGGAACTTGTTGTAGCTTCTTCGTCTAGGTCAATATCCAAACAGTATGGGATGATTTGTAAATTTTGTAAGAAGATTGGACATACCGAAGATCATTGTTGGAGTAAGCAAGGTAGGTGTATTAAGTGTGGAGAAATGGGACACTTTAGGAGAAATTGTCCAAAGTTTCAGCGGGGACGAGCTTCAAGCAGTGGTCAACCTAGGTGGACGACAAAGAGGTGGTACCAAAAGAGATAACGAAGGGGAACCGAAAGAGAAGGTACCGTGATCGAGTGTGTGTTTCGGGTCCAGGAGAGATAGATTCCTCAGAGGTCACTAGAGGTAAATTCCCTGTCTCAGAAGTTAGGGGTCATATTTTATAGATCCTGTTTCATATCATTATGTGTGGCATATCATTTTGCTTCTATGTGGCATACATTGTTTGAGATATTGTTTTATTGTTAGAGGATTCTGCTCTGATGAGAGGATACCTCGAATCTCCCTTAATTTATCCCGATAGTGATGTGGTCATGGCTGAGCATGTATTGCCAGTTGATTTGGTATGATTACCGATTTGTAATTATGAGATATACTTGACCTGGAGGGTTAAGTAGTTGTTGTGCATTGGTAGACTATCATAAGAAGTGAGTCTCCTTTTCTAGACCTAAATTGATTATATTGGTAGTTAATATAAACAAACCCTTATATGGTACTCTTGTTATGTAAGCATTAAAGACAGAAAGTTTTGGTTAAAAGTGTGAAGGATATTTGGTATGTGTTAGACTTGCACAAGAAGTCTTTTCAAAGAGTTTATGTGCTAGTTGTGAGTAGATGGTAAATGTGTTTCCATCAAAGTATCTCATGTATTGATTCTAAGTATGATAATCAGAATTTTAATCTTTATCTTGACGGCTTTATGGTAGTTATGATTGATGAGCTTCTTGGTTATTTAAAGTTATGAGAGGATCATTTGTGAGTTGTGTTATTTGCCTTTAGTGGGAATTTATTGCTTGAAGAGTTTAGCAAGTGTGAGTTGGCTTGAGAGGATTCCAAATTTTGGGTTCTAAAGTCTTAAGCTTGGATGTTCCCTAGATCTTACGAGGATTGTGTTTGTGATCTTTGGGGTTGGCAAGTGCTACCGAAGGAAATTTTAAGGAATTCTTGAAAAATGAAAGATCGTTGCTTTAATTAATTCTAAAGGATGTATAAATGGTGTAGGATGTAATAAGTATGAATTATATTGATAGAGATGGAGAATAGATTGGCTATAGATCCGATCCTTACCTTACTTAATGGATGTGAGGACTTTGTGAAATTTTAAGTGCGTATTAAAGGAGAATTAGATGGTGATATTATGAGAATTGGGAAAGTAATAGTGTATGCTTCGAGGAAGTTGGCTTAGATAAACCAGAATTTTCTTACCCTCTACTCGAGAGTGGCTGCAATTGTTTTATGTGAGAACCTTACCTTTTTGAAGCTCTCTTGTGGAATTTGTTACCGATCCTAAGAGTTGAAGGATTTAGTTACTTAAAAGGAAGAGATTAGAAGACTATCCAAACTCTTGAAGAATAGATGGTGTGTGGAGTGATAGATTTCTTTTCAACTTGAAAGGTTTTATTAATCTTAGCGGAGTTGAGTATAATAGCAGTTTTGGTTTAGCATTGAAGGGGTACTGTATAAAACGTGATATGGAAAATTTATTTGTATGATCCTTCGTACGAATGGAGTTCTTCAATTAATGATGTTTAGGCAGATTTGACCTATGTGGGGAAAACGTTGAAGAGTTATTAGAATTACAATTTCGGGATTAAATTCTAGAATATTTGGGTTGTGAGAATGTATAGAAGAATCATGACATTAAGGAAACTATTTGAAGGTTGTCATTTGAAATGCTTGGGGAAGTAGCCTTTGTTATTGATCATTAAGGTAATCAGGTTTAAAATTCGGGACGAATTTTCTTTAAGGGGGAGTGAGTGTAACGACCCTAACCCTAGGCACAATTTTAGTATAATATTATATGCTTTTAATATTATTATTAATATTATGTGTTCATTTTTATATACTTGGTTCCTTATATTAGGATAAAATGATAGGGAAGTAAAATAATGTCCTAAAGGAAAATATAAAAATAGAAATTGGATAAGGAGTAAGAGGAGGTTAAATTGGGTAAAATAAATAATGGAAAATAAAAGGGGCTTTCATTTATTTGGTTGAAAGCCTTGGATTAATATTTGGGTGGGGGGGGGGGACCATTTTTCCCTAAATTCCTCCCCTTCCCCCTCTAAAGTCAAATGCCACCCATACTCCCTTACTTTTCCTTACACTCTTCCCATACCTCCCATACTTCTTTCACCTCCTCATCATTCTTCTCACTTCCCTATAGCCAAGAACCATCCATGGAAAACCTCCATTGAAGCCTCACCTTCCAAGGCATAGAGCAAGCCCATTTCTCATCCATTTTCAAATCTAAGAGTACTTTTGAGGTTGGAACAACTAGAGGAATCAATCAAGCTAAGAAAATCTTCATTCCATCCCATATTTGCTAGGTAAGTTATTATGACTTCTTTCTAAATATTGCACATTTTATGTGTTAATGAATGTTTTATGAAAAGAAAAAGTATATTGTATTTTTAATATGGTTATTTGAGTAAAATGATTATTCAAGATTTAATTGATTTTAGTTATGATATGGGAGTTTAAGTTGAAGGAATGAGGGTATAATGGGAGTAATATGTTAATGACTTGAATGGGGTTATTATGATTTTCTCTTCTAATTAATGTTCATGAATTATTTGGTGTTGTTATTATTATTAAAATGGTTATTAGATGCTTTGAAAACCTTCTTGTAGTTAAGAAATGGGTTTATGTTATAGAATGATGTGGTTGTTTAAGGAAGATGATCAATAGTGCAAGAAAATGGATTAAGTTAGATTAAGGAGGTTAAACTTGAATTGTGGTAGTGAAATGGATGGAGAATCAAGGGGTAAATGATTTAGGGTTATGTTATTTGGGGATTTAATGATTTAAAATGAGGTTTGTAAAGTTAGAAAATTCTTTTGGGTATTTTTAAGAAAGATTATAAATGGGGAAAAGAAAATATGTGAAAAGGAGTTAGAAATTTCTAAGTGCTGAAATCTCCCTTGGGCGGTCGCCCATAGGCCCTTGAGCGGCCGCCCAACCCACCAGAAAGTGTAACCCTTATTAGACCCTCTTGGGCGGTCGCCCATAGTGACTTGGGCGGTCGCCCATGTCACCAGAATTTCCTCAGTTTCCCTTCTTGCTGATTTTCACCAATAACCTCGTGGCTTGAATCCCAACCATTATAAATTAGTAGAACCTAGTCCAACCCGGATATGAATTAATCCTTTTTAACCTAAGTTAAAGTAGAATACCTTGGCTAGGCCATGATGTCTTATTTGGTCGAAATGGAATTGTTGAAAGTAGGTCTTGCACTTTTATGAATATTATTCAAGGTTGAGTAATGACTTCGTAAGAATGGTTTATGGTTTAGGGTGGCCTTACTTGCTCCCATACCTTGATGATTAGTTGAACGGCGTAGAGATTATAATCACACTATTGTGTTGGTGAGGAATATATATGTGTTACATCAATATATTGTATCTCAATTGTGGATTATTTGGTATATGGTTGTATGGTATCCTGGGCTTGTGGATTATTTGGCATGTTTCTTGTATTGTATCCCAGCTTGTGGATTATATGACATGTTGATTATATTGTATCCCTGTGGATTATGTGGTTATATGGATACCTTACTTGAATGTATATTCGTTAATGGTATTATGCATAGTGTATTACATGAACCGCTGCACTATAGTATTGATTTCACATGAGTATACATTACCATGTTGTTATGTTCTTATCCCCTTTGTGGATTTATTTCAAGTATCTATCATGTGCTTGAACGAGTATATATGATTAGGGGTATAATGGAATTCAATCAATTATTGATTTGTTCTATAAGTGATTGAAGGTTCATTATACCGTGACTCGCCCTCTGTGGCCACAGAGTGGGGGTGCTAGCCGCCGTATTGAGCCAAAAGCCTTACATGCCGCCGCAATTTGGTGTACGGTGGAATGCTCTGTATGAAGCCAAAAGCTTTACAAGAGCGATGATATTATATGATACTACGAATAAGGGTCATATAAGTATCCTATTTTTCTTATATGGATCTCCTCGGGGTATGAGACCTATAAGCGGTGAATGTGCATGGGGCAATTCACCAAAGAGCGGAGTTTTACTCCCATGTTGTACGACTTATTGTTCAGACGGGAAAGGTAAAATGAGGTAACGTAAGGTGTTTACCGCTTTCATAATGTGTTATGTGCTACCATGCTATGTGTTGCATCTTGTTTGACATCTTGCTGCATTCATAATAGCTTATTGAGATTTATTCTCACCCCTTTCCTTTTATTGCTTTAGATTGTGCTGAGACAGGTGACCTGAACCAGTGAGGCCGGGAAAAGAGTTTGGACTCTTGCTTTTGGGACTTGTCAGGATAGGTAGATATGTGGGTTGTCGGGAGTCATATTTAAGTATTACTCTTTTATAAGTTGTAAGAAAAACTCTTTTGTTAAACAATGTTAATTAGAGTTCTCAATGTAATTAATCAATTATGGTTCTTAAAGTATTTGTTTAAATTCTTCCAAGTGGAGATATATTTATTTGATTTTGTTTATGGAAAAATTGAGAATTGGTTTTCTTGTAAAGGCAAATAAAAGTTTTAAAAAAAAAAATAGAAGATGGGTTTTCTTAGTTTGAGCTTCCCAAGCTCGGGACACGCGTTAGGTCCCGGGTTGGGGTGCTCAAAATAATGATAGTGGAAAAATCTTATCAAGGTTTCAACAATTTATCTTATTTTTGCACGTGTTAAATTTTTGCAAAAGACCTTAGTAATTTTCGATCCTTTCAAGTAGGAGACATTGTGGCTGCGAACCCCATGTTCCTAATACTTAGATCAAGAATACTTTGGATATTACTTCCATTTGGCAAGAAAGCATCGTCGCAGCGAAGATCGTGCCCCGAGTTACTTAGGAAGCAATAGATTTCTTTTTGATTTTAAGATTTGGTGACTAAGTCACTCTTTTAGCAATAAGATAAAATGCCTAGCCTTGATTTGATTAGTGGAAATGGAAAGATGGGATTTTAATGAAGGGGTGTGATTCAAGGGATGCAAAACAAAATAAATGCTTCTAATAAGGGAATAAGCATTAATCAAATTCGAAATGTACATTTAAAGAAATTTTTTCAAAAATTTTCATAAAAACAACCAAGTGAATAAAGATGATCAATAAAGATTCAATCTAATCAAATGCTTTTTTCTTGATAAACCCCAATATTTTGCTATATTAACTTATGAGACTCTAATTTATTTTCTAAAAATATCCCTATATTTTTCTTCTTATTAATTTCTAAGTTTATAGAAAAATATGAGGGGAAAATTAAAGGCATTATTTTTAGAGTAAATAGCAAGCATAAAGAATAATAATATGGATCATCATAGGGATTTTTTTTTATATATATATACTAGACATGCATAAAAAGAAAAGAAAATGCAACTAAGTTAAAAAAGAAAAATTTTAAACTAGAAAGCATGTAAATTTAATCTAGAAAACATGTAAATTTAATCTAGAAAAACAAGTAAAATAAAGATAAATATACCCCCCACTTGAAATGAACATTGTCCTCAATGTTTCAATAAACAATGCCAATCCCGGGAGGGTAAAGAGAAACTTACGGAAATGGTGGTGGTGGTGGAAATTTGTCCCAATTGCTTGTCCCATAATTGTAAACGTCATCAATTCTTCCTTGAACATGTTGAATACGACCATCCATTTGGTCGAGATGTTGAAGAATTTGGGCGTTTTGTTGAAGTAGTTGGCCTTGTTGGATAAACAGTTGGTTGAACCGGATGGTGGGTAGATTGTTGTTTGGGAGCATGGGGCTTGCCCTATCTTCTCTTCTTCTTCTTCTTCTTGGCCTTCTTCTTGAATAGCATTTGGAAAAGTCTAAGTCTTGGGCTCTCTGATTCGGATGGTGGGTAGATTGTTGTTTGGGAGCACAATATAGGGCATTTTTCCTACCCCTACTAACCAGTTGTACTCTCTATTTCCCCTCTCCGAAATGAGCTGCATGGAAGGCCGGTTATTTGGTTTCAAAAAGCATTCTCACTAAATTCAACGGGCATATCGGGAAAGATTCGGTATAAAAAGACAAACCCAAAATTCTGCTAATATCAGCCCCGGTTAAATGAAGCTCTCTTCCGCAAAGGCGAAAGTCGAAATGGAACTGATTAAAAGTTCTTCCTGTTAATCTACAAGTCTCCTCCACAATCCTACTCTTAACTACGCTCAAAAATTCTAGGGTAAGAACTTCTTAGGTCTTCTCATGGAGTTGGAGAATTCCCTCGGATCTTAATCCCATATGCAAGGTTAAAACATCCCCATAAATTCCTAATGATCTAAGGGCAGGTCTATCAGGAAATTGGGTTGGTCTAATTCTTTTGGAACTAAGGGCAACGAAACGTGTCGTTTCCCTGGCACTTCTGAATTCAATCCCCAAGGTATTGAGGGTTGGATTCATGTTAGAGGAAGAGGCTTGTTCCTTCCGAGACCTTTTTGTAACCCTTTCTGCAGCCTTTCCTTTGCCTTTTGAACTCATTTTATCAAAAACCCAAGAAAATTTGAAAGACAAGAGGAGTGAGAAAATTTTACTCGAAGAAATTGATGATTATGACCTTGAAATCCTTGTTGTCCAGCTTTAGATTACCTAAAAGCTTCCTTCTTGCACCTTGAATCCAGAATAATCCCTTCAAACTTTTGAAATGGGTGAAGGTTTTTTTTGGATTTTTGGAATTTGGGTTTTAAAGGGGCTTTGAGAGGATTTTGATGATGAAAGGATGTTTGGCTGATGGATTTGTGGAGGACTAAGGTTGAATTTGTGAGTTTAGATGGTGGATATGGAGGTATTTAAGGTGGGTGAGGCGGAGGTATAGAGAGAGAAGTGAAGAAGATGAAGTGAATGAGGGAGAGTTGGAAGAGTCAGATCTTTTGACTAAAACGACACAACTTCCCAGACGATTTACACGACCGAGTCAAGGATTTAGCACGGCTACTCCCACTCAATGAGTTAACTCAACCCTGACTCGATATGAACTGCACGGCCGCTCCAAGGCATAGAGCACGGCCGTGCTAACTACTGTTCACCATTTTATTTTTATTTTTCTCTTATATTTTATATACCTATAAAACAAAGTTAGCACAAGATAATAATAATAATGATAAAATAAAAAAATAAAATAAAATATTATAAAAATAAAATAAAATAAAAAAGTAATTCATCGATTACCATCCCGATGATGCTTGTTTTAGGTCTTTAGCTCGACCCCTTTCCGGTAGTAGGTAATGTGTAATATTTTGATGGCCTTTTGTCATTGACAATTTGCTAGTGCATTTCTTCCGGAGTAATCAATATTTTCTGCGGTATACATTTTTCCATCCCGACTTCTTTGGTAGAACAAGAGACCTATAGTCCTTGCATCTTCGAAAATTCGAAGTGTCCTTCTTCTTTATTTTTTTTTATTTTTTCACTGCATTGTTAGTTTCGGGACAAGCAGAAATATCTATTGCATCAATATTATTATTGCAATTCAAAGGTTCATTATTTATTGGATCATTTTCTATTTCTTCCTTTGATTGTGATTCCTCACCCATCTCATATTCTTCACTTGGGGTGTAGGTCTCTAAATAGGGATCCTCGAGATCTGATCTTTTCATATCAAATTCGACTTTTTCTTTCCCAACATTTAGGGAAAATGTGTCATTTTTCACATCGATAATTGCCCCAGCGGTGGCAAGAAATGGCCTTCCTAAAATGACGGGAATTTGATGATCTTCCGCCATATCAAGGATCACAAAGTCGACAGGGATAATTAAATTCCCTACTTGAAATGGCATATTTTCCATAATACCAACGGGGTATTGAATGGAACGGTATGCCAATTGGAGAGATATGGTAGTGGGTTTGAGTTTCCCTATACCAAGTTTCTCACTTATCGATAATGGCATCAAACTTACGCTAGCTCCTAAGTCAAGCACAGCGTTATCGATATTAATTCTGCCAACACAATAAGGAATTGTAAAAGTGCCCAGATCCTTTAATTTTTGAGGAGTTTTATTTTGCAAGACAGCGCTTACTTTCTCCGCTAACATAACATTTTCATATTCTTCTAGCCTTTCTTTTTCAAAAATCAATTTCTTTAAAGATTTAACTGATAAAGGCATATCTTCAAATTTTTTGAAATATGAAATGTTAATATTAATGGCATCTAGTTTCTCAAGAAGTTCACCATAATCCTTGTCTTCTTTTCTAGGGTATTCCGTCCCCGAATTAGTCTCAATCATCGGTGGGATTGGACTATAATCAATTTTTCTAGGGCATTCATTTAGCATTTCACGTTCATCCCTAGTATTTACCATATTCACATGCTCATTTCGCCTTTGAGGTTGGCCGGGAAGACTCCCTTGTGGTCTACTCGTTGGGATAGCCTGTTGAGCTTGTTGAGTTTCTAGCATCTTATTATGCGCTGCTAAGTTATCAAACCTAGCATTTAAAAGTTTAAAACATTCCCTAAATTCATTATTGATCTTTTCTTGAGAATTTTTATTTTTTACTACGAAATCCATTAAAAGATCCAATTTTGATTTAGGGGGAAAGGTATTTTCCTTGTTATTGAAATTCTTAGGTGCAAATCGTGGAGGTTGTGTAGATGGTTGCGGGTTTAGAACGTTGTTATTCTTATAGGAGAAGTTGGGGTGATTCCTCCACTCGGGATTGTATGTATTCGAATACATCCCCCCCCTTCTGTCCAAAAGAATTTACAAAGTTCACTTGATCATTAGAACTAATGTCAAGCAACTCGCAATTATCCGTACTATGTGAGTTAGACCCACATAGTTCACACAAAACATTTACATACCTCCCTTATACTTTCTTTCACTCTTCCCCTACCTTCCCTATTCATCTCCCTCATCATTCTCATTTCTCTTACATTTTCTCCATGGAACTTCCATTGAAAGCCTCTCCATTCCAAGCCTTGTAGCTAGTCCATTTCTACACCATTTTCAAGTCCAAGAGCATTTTTGAGTTTGGATCATCTAAAGGAACAAATCAAGCTAAGAAGATCAACATTTTATTCTAAAAACCTAAAGTGAGTTGTTATGATTTCCCTTCTCTTACTTGTTCATACTCTCTTTAATGTTCTTCTTGTTCTTATGATGTTTGGTCCATGCTTTGGGAATGTTATAAGAGTTGTATGAGTAGTAAATGGAATAGATTGAAGTTATGTTCTTGGAAGATAAACTAGAGGATATGAAATGGGTGGAATGTGTAGTGATAAATAATCTAGATTTACTTATTTTGGGTTTACATGATTTTAGGATGAACTTTGTAAAAGCCATGAAATTCTTGGTGTTCTTGAATGTAGGATAGAGTAAAAGAGGAAAGGAAAATGAAGCTAAGTGGAAAATGTGGAAATTGAGTCTGCTGGAAATTTCCTTGGGCGGTCGCCCATGGGTACATGTACGGTCTCCCATGAGTCCAGAAACACCATTGTCTTTGAAAACCCACTTGGGCGGTCGCCCAAGAGGTATGGGCGGTCGCCCACCCCTTTGAATTCCTCTATGAGCGGTCGCCCATGATGGTGTGTGCGGGCGCCCAGCTAGGCAGAAACTTGGAACCATTTGGAAACCCACTTGGGCGGTCACCCAAGTGGTATGGGCGGTCGCCCAAGCCTTCAGAACTGAACTTTAAAGCTGAACTAGAATTTGTTAGCAATCTTAATTGGTTACTTATAGATTGTGATTCCCACTTGGTAAATTGGACTCGAATCTTCATAGAGGCCTTGTATTATTGTATAATGACCGTGTAGGATGGATTGATGATACTTCCTTGCCTTACTTGAGTTCATATACATTGTTATATTATGCATAGTGTATTGATTTAAATGTGGCACTAAGGTATTGGTTGGACATGAGTATATTTTACCATGTTGCTATATTGTTATCCCTTTTTGTGGATTTTATTCAAGTATCTATTATGTGCTTGATAATGTGTGAGTCAGCTGACATTTGGGGGTATAACATAATCCGATCACTTATGGAAGTGTGACCTAATGTGATCGGATTATGTTATATTCTGTGGCCGTCCCCTCCCGTGGCCACGGGATGGGGTATAGCATACGTATTGAGCCAAAAGCCTTACAGAGTTGCTACTGTCTTATTTGGTTCCCACGAAAACGGGTCTTATAAGACGTGAGTATTGCTTAAGCGGCTCAGTAAGATTGGAGTATTACTATACCCAATGTTGTACGACTACTGTTCAGACGGGAAAAGGTAAACCAAGGTAATGGAATGTGTTTACAGTTTTCCCAATGTGTTATGTGTATTTGGTTATGTGTTGCATTTATCGGCATATTCTTTGCATTCATAATAGCTTGAGATTTATTCTCACCCCTCTCCCTTTAATGTTTTTAGATCCCGAGACAGGCGGACCGGCCAAGTAAGGACGGGAAGGAGTTTGGCAGTGAGTTTTTGGGTATTGTCGGGGTACGTTAGGTTGGCGTAGAAAGTATATTTTGTTATAATTCCTTTTGGGATTCTGTAATTATAAACTTAAATTTCTACGTTGGAACCATAATCTTTTGTAACTAAAACAGTTTAAGTATTTTCAAAGTTGGTCCACTCTTCCTCCGATGTGGAGAGTAGTGGAGTTGTTTTGAAATGGAAATGTTAATGATGTTGATGTTTGAAGTTTAATTCAAAGTTTTAAAAGTTTAGTATATTTTGGGTTAGTTTGAGGACGCTCCAACTTGGGACACGTGTAGGTTCCGGGTCGGGGTCCTCACACTAGCTGTTGGTGGTGCATTGGTGGAAGGAAAACCATATCCCGGAGCATAGGTGAAAACCTGTCCTTGGCCCAAATTACCCTGGGGAGTGTAGGTAGGAGCTTGGGCAAAGGGATAGAACCCAGCGACTTGCTGTTGGCTTCCAATCGGCAGAGAAGATGGAGGCAGATCTGAGGTAGCCAGATGGCTTGGATTTCCGGAGTGAGGCCCATAAGTAGGCTTAAGTGGGGGCTGCTGTCCCTGGTTGTTGAATTGCATGGCTGGTTGTGGCGAGGATGCATAACCGAGAGGATACTGTGGTCCTGGTGATTCTAATGAAACTGGGATGGGGGCTTGGTAACCCATTGAACCCTGAGTGAGAAATGGGTTTGCGGAAGCTGTGTGAGGAGCAACTGAGCTAGCATCATTACGAGGAGGGCTCATTTGTTGCCCCGAACCAAGCGCTGGTGGCATTCCAAACCGTTCCGCGAAAGTCCGGATTGATTGGTCCCAACCGAGGCGGGATCCCGATTTCTTTGTGGCATTTCGGGGTATCCCCAACCATGGAAAGGCATTTCGTGCTGACTTTGTCCCCACTGAGGCATTGCGAACCGGCTCGTCCCGTCAGTGCGTGGATCCGGTGGTGCGGTTGGGAGCTGGCGACCTAGAGATCGAGGAGCATGGGCTCGGTGGTAGTACCGTGGGAGGCCGGTGGTGGCATCCTGGAGTAGTCGGGTTGACCAAGAGCGGGATTGAGGTCTTCCTCTTCTTCCACAGTGAAGGTGCCATGCGGGTTGAGACCGCGGCCAATCCATGGCTTTTGATAGCCTCCATAAGGTTGTTCAGCTGTGCTTCTGTCGCACTCTCATCCGTTCGGCTAAGCGATTCCATTGCGGTTCTGTTTGAGGAGTCCCAGGAGGCGGAGTGACGTTGTCCCCATCATTACCGGTGATGCGAGACATTCGAAACCCGAGTCGGAATAAACGGCGAAGGCGACGATGCGCTTGACTCTTCCCAACTGATCAAACGGTGACCGGTGTCGGAACCAACCTTTGTGAGGAGGCTGGGGAAAATGCACGAGGGTTCGAGATGCAGGGAATGAAGGAGGGTAGGTGTTTGGGCTTTGGGCTCATGCAACATGCAGTTATTTGTTCACGTTTACTTAAAACATGTTTTATTAACCTAATCGGTTGGAAAAGATTGCTCTTCCTTTTCGCAAACTACTCTGGATCCTGGATCAGTGGGCCCCGTCACTACGTCTATAAGCCCCTCGTATTCCACCTGTATTTCGACCTCCCAGGGTGGACAGCCCCGGGCGAGGGTCCTATAGGGCAAGCGGGTCCCACCGTGCGCGTAGTGTGCAAGCAGTCTATCTTCTTTTTCTGAGTAAAATAGAAATTTTTCACGTGTCTTAAAAAGTATGATGCATGATTTTTTTTTTTTTGAATTTTTTTTTTTTTTTTTGAAACTCCTTTATTTTTTTTTGAAATTCTTTTTTTTTTGAAATGTTTTTTTGAAAGGAGCACATAAGCACAAAAATTCCGACAGTTAGGGACATGATTCCGACAGTCAAAATTTTAACTTTTTCCGAGGCGGCCAAAACAACACGAAAATGTGCAAAAATCAACACACAACAAATAATTTTTAATGCCGGGACGGAAGCTTGACCCTCAAAAGCTTTTCTTTTTTTTTTTTGAAAACAATGATACCGGTACGTGGGATTGTTAAACCACAATTTATCCCCGACTCGTGTTAGGAGGCGATAACGGGAAGTTTAATGGTTTCCACCAATATACCAAATATCATTTATTTTTTTAGAAAAAGCTTATTTGTCCCCAGCGGAGTCGCCACTGTGAGGTACCCGATTTTTGAAATCAAACGGAGTCGCCACGCCATTTTTGTTTTAAGGGCCAAAACTTTGAAAAATGCCCGAGATTAGAAATTTGGGTTCGGAGGTCACGTTACATGCCGGGAAGGACGTTAGTGTGCACCCGGAATGCCTCGAAAACGAGTCTTCCAAGCTAAAAACCATTTATTTGTGTGTGTGTGTGTGTTACTTTGGCCAAAATAAATTGAAAATGAGGAAACCAAAAATTGGGAATTCTTTATAAGACATTGGAAAGATCCCATGATTTTTGGTGTGATTTTTGGGTTGAATTTTGGTACTCAAAAGATTTTTGGAAGTTGAAAACCATTTCTGCCAGAATGAAAAAGGCAGTGGACACTTGATTTTGAAATGGACTTTAGGGCTTGAAAACTCCAGAATCTGGGAAAAGTCCAAGAATGAAAAATGTTCAAAACACCTTAAATAAGGTTTCTGTAAAATAACTTCCCATTTTGGAGATGATTTGAGGGACCAAAACCTTCTGGAAATATCAGATGTGAAATTTGGATTTCCAGAGACTGATGAACTGACCTTTAAAGGAAAATTTGAAAAATGGAGTTTTACTCACGAAAAAAATAAAGTAAAAATATGTCTGGAAATCTATGGATGTTGGCTACAAAAAGTGTTTTGTAGTCAACACCAAATTCCAAGTTTATCTGTGTCCACAAAAATTAGACCATGGACTGGGGTCTTAGAAAATTGCTACTGGACAGCAACTTCTCAAGAAGGAAAACATGATTTTAAAGGGGGTTTGGCATCCATGCTTGTCCCCATTTCCCTAGGTTTTGATTAGTAGTCACTAGACATTTTAGTGGTGATCTACTATATCAAACCATCCTTGGGGTACATTAGGACTTAAGCATTTCATTTGCTTGGGAAGGGAAATTTTGTAGAGATGAAATTAAAGAAAAAAATCAACTAGAGATTTAAAATGTGGACCATTTGAGATGGTCATTCATGAATATGAACTTCAAGATGACCATCTTAGGTCAAGATTTATATTAAACTAGACATAAAGTGAATCAAAGTAAGAAGAACAAGATGAACAAGAAGTTAAAAGGGAGTTTTAGGGTTTAGAGAAGGAGGGCTTTACCAATGGTGACACCCTGTGAGGACCCCGACCCGGAACCTACACGTGTCCCGAGCTGGAGCATCCTCAAACTAACTCAAATTTCCTAAACTTTTTAAAACTTCGATTTAACTTACAACTTAAACATACTGAACAAAACCATTTCCAATTAACTTCATTCCTCTCTACATGGAAGGAAGAGTTGAATAACTTTTAAAAATAACAACCTACTTTAATTACAAAAGACTTTATTTATAATGTAGAAACTAAGTTTTATACCCACCAACTCTGTAGAGGAATTATACCAAAATACATTTTCTACGCCAACCTATATGTACCCCGACAATCCCAAAATACCACGTCCGAACTCCTTTCCGTCCTCACTTGGTCGGTCCGCCTGTCTCAGGATCTAAAAACATTAAAGGGAGAGGGGTGAGAATAAATCTCAGCAAGCTATTATGAATGCAGCAATATGCCAAATAAGATGCAACACATAACAAGTTGCATACAACACATTTGAAAAGTCAGAACACCTTGCATTACCTTGGTTTACCTTTTCCCGTCTGAACAATAGTCGTACAACATTGGGTATAATAATACTCCAATCTTAGGTGAGCTGCTTAAGCAATACTCACATCTTATAAGACCCGTTTTTCAGGGAACCATATAAGATAGTAGCAACTCTGTAAGGCTTTTGGCTCACTACAGATGCTATAACCCCAACCTGTGGCCACAGAAGGGGACGGTCACAGATATAACATAATCCGATCACATTAGGTCACACTTCCATAATTGATCGTATTATGTTATACCCCCAACATCAGCTGATTAACAAATTATCAAGCACATAATAGATACTTGACATATAATCCACAAAGGGGATAAGCAACATAGCAACATGGTAAAATATACTCATGTTCAACCTATATCATAGTGCAACATTTATGTAATACACTAAGCATAATATCAACCATGAATATATACTCAAGTGAAGTAACAAAGTATCAGCAATTAACCACACTTAGACAATATTCAATAATAATGATCTCTATAAGGATCCAAGTTAACTTTACCAAGTGAAAGTCATTACACAACCTCAGATAACATTAATAAAAGTTCACGATCTACTTCCCAAGTTCGAACCACATTGGTGAAGTACGAATCAAGCTTAACAACCATTTTCCGGACAATAATCCATGTTACAAAGTCTCTATAGAGATTCAAGCTAAATTTATCAAGTTGGAGTCACAATGCTTAAGTGGCCCAAGTTCTACTTTAATCTAGGTTGAGAAGGGTTGATTCATATCCGAATTTGTTAGGTTTCATTAATTTATAGTGGTTAGGAGTCATGCCACTAGGTTGTTGGTAAATCAGTAAGAAAGGAAACTAAGGAGGTTCTGGCATTATGGGCGACCGCCCATGCCACTTGGGCGACCGCCCAAGTGGTTTTTAAAAACAACCCAAGTTGCTGCCCTCTTGGGCGACCGCACACAACCCCTTGGGCGACCGCCCAAGAGGGATTCCCAAGCATCCCATTTTCTGTCTAGATGGGCGGCCGCTCATCACCACTTGGGCGACCGCTCAAGACCCCTGCCCAGCAAGATCAATTTCCAAACCCTTGTTTACCTAGGTTCTTTTCCTTTTTTAAATCTTCCTAACTTCCATGATCACCAAAAGAATTTCCTCACTTTTCAACCTTATCCTAAATCCTTTAAACCCAAAATAACATAAATCTAGATTATTTTCCACAAGATTTCCAACCCATTTTATCAACATATTTCAAGTTTAATTCTCTAAAATTAACTCCACTCATTTCTTACATTCTAAATCAACTTCCAAGAACAAGAGCATCATTTTATCTCATTTATCAATTCTCCAACTTCAAGAGGGTTCCAAAGCATTTAAACAACTATCATCATAACAAGAACAACCATAAAGAGTTCATGAGCATTCAATGAAGGAAAATGTCATAATAACTCACCTTAGGAAATAAGAGGTGGATTAAGGATTTTCTTGGCTTGATCAACTCTCCTAGATGCACCAATCACAAAAGTACTCTTGGATTGAAAAATGGAGAAGAAATGACTCCTCTAGGAACTTGAGGAGGTGAGGCTTCAAAATGTTTCCATGAAGTTCTTGGGAGGAGTAAGAAGAAAATGATAGAGAAGGAGAGAATGATGAGGAAGGAAAGAAGGAGGATGGAAGAGTGAGGGGGAAGTATGGGAGGTATGGGGGAGTCATTGACTATAGAGGGGGAAGGAGAGGAATTTAGGGGAATGGTCCCCTACTTCAAAAACTCTTCCAATCAATTTAAAATAACCCTTCCATCCCAAAATATTTTATTTGTCCATTTTATTACCACTTCACCCTATTACTTTATTTATTTTCCATTATTTTGATTTAACCAAATACTTTAACTCACTTCCATTTTATCCCTAGGCTTTGAATTATCTCCTAACCATTTCATCTTAATATCCGAATTTAAGATATAAAATAAACACATAAAGCTAACATTAATTTTAAAAGCATATAATATTATACTAAAATTGTGCCTAGGGTTAGGGTCGTTACACTCACTCCCCCTTAAAGAAAATTCGTCCCGAATTTGACTGGTACTTACCTAAATGTTCAACCCGCCTCCGTTACTTATGTATAACTCAGACTCCAATTCCCAAATAGTCTCTTCAATGTTGTGATTCCTCTCCAATATTTCTAATTCCATTAACAATACGGTATTACAACCTAATGTTCCAAGAATACCATGCAATTATCACTAACCCGAATTTTCACGACCTCAATAAAAATATACATAATTAAAAGTATTACAACTTATGTCACCACATACATTACAATATTAGATTAAAACTTCAAATACTCTCCAAGCTGCTCCAAGCCAGTCTATCAGTCAACTCACCAACCTTTTCTAAAGCTTCAAATGGATTAACAAACTTTGGCGCCAATCTACCTTAGGCCTTGCTTCACTAACCTCACCCCAACAAATTGTAGATCGATATTTTCTTCCCGAACAACGCCTCATACGATTTTATCTCAATGCTAGAATGATAACTGTTATAATACGCACCTAACCAATGGTAACCATACATCCTATCGACTACTAAAATCCATTGTACATGCCCGTAGCATATACTCAACAATAAGTAATGATTCCTCAAATTTTCACAAAGTTAAACTTAATAGCATCCATACATTCCAAAAGGACTTCCCAAATGATGTCTATCCAATCCATTTACTACTATGGGGTTTATAAAATCAACTATCCCCTAAGATATATGAGGACTTGGTCAAAGAATCTCATCACTATACACATATATAATGAGTAGAAAATACAATCAACTTTCTATAAATAAAACAACATACCCTTTTTACTTCCAAGGTAACTCAATCACAAAATCCATCGTGATAATACTCTCAAGTTCAATCTAGAACTCTAAATGTTCTAATAAATCTTCCAACGTCAAAATTCTATTTTCACATTTGTGATCAAACCACCTTATGTCTTGACTCACTTGAAACGAGTTAGTTCAATTATCTTATCCGCGGTTCTCACAATACAACATTAGACAACTGCCCATGGAATAATAAATATGGACATGCTAATAAGACCCTGATTCCACGAACGGAATATTAATTGACCATATTTCACAATTCAATGTTCCAATTATGCTCAGGTCTAGTGACAGATCAATATTCAAATCAAATGGTTGGCCGCCCACAACGGAGCCGATCCAACTCCAATACAAAAACCAAGTCTACTGCGACCGTCACATTAATAACCCCACAATTTATCAAATTATTTCTCGGATCAAGACTTTAATACAATTAATCACTATAGGGAAACTAGGTTGCCTTTCTACTTGCTTCTGTACAATTATATCTTTAGAATACCAAGTCTTTCTAAAATTTACAACATCTTTCAGAATTCCAAAGAATAGATAAAAAGGGATCCAATGAGACTCGAATGGTTTATTTATTTAAAACCGTCCCATACCAGTTTTAATTAACTAAACCACTCACAATTTTAAGAAATTTCAAAAGATTGATAAGCTAAACAAAACTAACTCGAGTGATATAATTATCTACAACCGTCCCATACCAGTGGTAGATAATTAAATTACTCACAGATTTTAATGTACACAAAAACGGTTCACTGACCTTATTAAATAAACTATCCCCGAAGGGCACAATTGCTCATACCGAAGTTCAATATACAATCCAAAGTTTTAAAGCACATTTAAAACAATTCTAACATAATATTCTTGTTTGACTTCTATTTATAGTGTAGCCACCACTCATAATATTTATACTTAGTTAAATTCTCTATAAGAAAACACAATCTCGCAATACTATTACTATCTCCGATAAATAACACTGAAACATTCATTAAGATTATAAACTTGGTAAATCATCCTCAATTCAATAATTCCTCAAGTTGAATATTCAACACTTTTACTTAATTTGAGTCATCTATTCCCTACCTTTGATATTGGTATTGTACTTAGTAACAACGTATTGCATACCTCAAGTTTCCGATCAATTACCATGATCTCCTAATAAGAAAATATAATTGGAATTCACATAGATCAATCATCCCCAAATTGCGATTAAACATTAACAGTGTAAACTAACTTACCTCTCGATAACCATCAACAAACTCAAAATCCGCATAACGCCAATACCTCCCAAGCATCACACCAATCTCTCATATGAGTCAAGCAACTAAGTCGACCTATAGGGTGTAATCATCCTAAAGTATCCTGTCTTCCAATAAGATTCATCCTCATTTTATTTTCTCAACTAATGATAATCATTTCTCAAAACAAACCATATACATATATTACCAATTCCTGAAGTTGATCCTTTAAGTCACCAATAACTATATCTATTATATTTCTTCACATTTACCCTATTTACCTCTCCATAACTAATACACACCTATAAATCAAAACGTTCATACTAGATACAAAGGTTGTCTTAAGTATATCCTTAAAGCAAATATTCACTGTAATTGTAACACTCCGAAAAATTCCACTAATAACCATTGAGTATTCTACTAGTTTCTAAAATCAGTCATACAAATCATCAACAAGGGATAACAAATACTTATTCTTCACAGTTACCTATTTGAGATCTCTCTAATCTATAAATAACCACCAAGTATCATCTTTTCTAAATATAGTACTAATTTATCCTTACGGAGATTCGCTAAGCTAATTATCTTCTTTATCAAATAATTTCCCCAAGTTGAATCATCAATTCCATCATCCCAATTAGTGTACTCTATCTAGGGATCCGAATACCAAAATAGTACCTTATATCAACTCAAAGCCTCAATATCCTGGCATGATACCTGATGGGAACCCGAAACTCACATGGAAAACACCACTTAGTCAACTTATAGGGTGATATCACTTACAAGAATATCTGATTTCCTATTCAAATTAGTAGTAAGAATACAATCAATCTCTCATTAGAGAATATACTTATAGCACATAAGGCAATTATATGTCAGTTCTATAAGGACTCGTACTCGCGATATCTTATAAACCATATAATCCCACTTAGACTATCACCTTCAATACTAGTCTCATATATCTAGTCTCCACCACGAGGCACCAATGTATAAACACTCACGCAAGTTATACAACCATAAACCACTCTTAATTAGGCCATATACCTAACCTCAACTAAGAGTTCACCAATTTATTTACCACCGGTACATGAGATAATTCAAGTGTCTTTTACTTAAATATAACACATAACCCAAATAACCTTCACATTCCTTAGGCCCTACTTTTGACATTTACGCATATATGACATAATATCAATAAATAACTTATCCGCCTCAACTACACACGGAGGCAAATCAAACATAGATAAGGAGACTCGCTTCTTGCGACAGTCCTCCCCAACCACAACAACTACTCAAATATTTCAGGTCAATATTACAATAATTCTCGGATTGGTATCTCTACCACATCCACCGGTAATCCATGCCCACTTAATCACAATTATCATGATAATCAGGAATGATTCGAGGTACTCTCCCATAAGAGTAGAACCTCCAGCACATAAGGCAACTCTTAAGCCATTTATGCAAATAAAAGTGAAATGTAATGCCACATGAGAATAAAATGAACGGGGATTTAGAAAAGTATGACCCCTAACTCCGGAGACAGGTAATATACCTCAAATGATTGTGGAGGAATCTATCTCTCCATATTGCTCACATTTCCTTGATTCTTTGGTTGGTCATTATCATTTTCTGTCATTGAACAAATTCCTGCTTTAAACCCTCGACGTCAGTTATCACACACTCTCACTCAGCTAGACTCTACCCGAGAACTCTAACCGAGCTCTGATACCAACTGTGAGGACCCCGACCCGGAACCTACACGTGTCCCGAGCTGGAGCATCCTCAAACTAACTCAAATTTCCTAAACTTTTTAAAACTTCGATTTAACTTACAACTTAAACATACTGAACAAAACCATTTCCAATTAACTTCATTCCTCTCTACATGGAAGGAAGAGTTGAATAACTTTTAAAAATAACAACCTACTTTAATTACAAAAGACTTTATTTATAATGTAGAAACTAAGTTTTATACCCACCAACTCCGTAGAGGAATTATACCAAAATACATTTTCTATGCCAACCTATATGTACCCCGACAATCCCAAAATACCACGTCCGAACTCCTTTCCGTCCTCACTTGGTCGGTCCGCCTGTCTCAGGATCTAAAAACATTAAAGGGAGAGGGGTGAGAATAAATCTCAGCAAGCTATTATGAATGCAGCAATATGCCAAATAAGATGCAACACATAACAAGTTGCATACAACACATTTGAAAAGCTGTAAACACCTTCCATTACCTTGGTTTACCTTTTCCCGTCTGAACAATAGTCGTACAACATTGGGTATAATAATACTCCAATCTTAGGTGAGCTGCTTAAGCAATACTCACATCTTATAAGACCCGTTTTTCAGGGAACCATATAAGATAGTAGCAACTCTGTAAGGCTTTTGGCTCACTACAGATGCTATAACCCCAACCTGTGGCCACAGAAGGGGACGGTCACAGATATAATATAATCCGATCACATTAGGTCACACTTCCATAATTGATCGTATTATGTTATACCCCCAACATCAGCTGATTAACAAATTATCAAGCACATAATAGATACTTGACATATAATCCACAAAGGGGATAAGCAACATAGCAACATGGTAAAATATACTCATGTTCAACCTATATCATAGTGCAACATTTATGTAATACACTAAGCATAATATCAACCATGAATATATACTCAAGTGAAGTAACAAAGTATCAGCAATTAACCACACTTAGACAATATTCAATAATAATGATCTCTATAAGGATCCAAGTTAACTTTACCAAGTGAAAGTCATTACACAACCTCAGATAACATTAATAAAAGTTCACGATCTACTTCCCAAGTTCGAACCACATTGTTGAAGTACGAATCAAGCTTAACAACCATTTTCCGGACAATAATCCATGTTACAAAGTCTCTATAGAGATTCAAGCTAAATTTATCAAGTTGGAGTCACAATGCTTAAGTGGCCCAAGTTCTACTTTAATCTAGGTTGAGAAGGGTTGATTCATATCCGAATTTGATTAGGTTTCATTAATTTATAGTGGTTAGGAGTCATGCCACTAGGTTGTTGGTAAATCAGTAAGAAAGGAAACTAAGGAGGTTCTGGCATTATGGGCGACCGCCCATGCCACTTGGGCGACCGCCCAAGTGGTTTTTAAAAACAACCCAAGTTGCCCTCTTGGCGACCGCACACAACCCCTTGGGCGACCGCCCAAGAGGGATTCCCAAGCATCCCATTTTCTGTCTAGATGGGCGGCCGCTCATCACCACTTGGGCGACCGCTCAAGACCCCTGCCCAGCAAGATCAATTTCCAAACCCTTGTTTACCTAGGTTCTTTTCCTTTTTTAAATCTTCCTAACTTCCATGATCACCAAAAGAATTTCCTCACTTTTCAACCTTATCCTAAATCCTTTAAACCCAAAATAACATAAATCTAGATTA
The DNA here is from genome assembly GCA_022495995.1 of Adenophora triphylla var. japonica. Lineage (NCBI taxonomy): Eukaryota > Viridiplantae > Streptophyta > Magnoliopsida > Asterales > Campanulaceae > Adenophora > Adenophora triphylla. The sequence continues at coordinate 264,911 of JAFEMH010002107.1, read as the reverse complement.
TTTTCCACAAGATTTCCAACCCATTTTATCAACATATTTCAAGTTTAATTCTCTAAAATTAACTCCACTCATTTCTTACATTCTAAATCAACTTCCAAGAACAAGAGCATCATTTTATCTCATTTATCAATTCTCCAACTTCAAGAGGGTTCCAAAGCATTTAAACAACTATCATCATAACAAGAACAACCATAAAGAGTTCATGAGCATTCAATGAAGGAAAATGTCATAATAACTCACCTTAGGAAATAAGAGGTGGATTAAGGATTTTCTTGGCTTGATCAACTCTACTAGATGCACCAATCACAAAAGTACTCTTGGATTGAAAAATGGAGAAGAAATGACTCCTCTAGGAACTTGAGGAGGTGAGGCTTCAAAATGTTTCCATGAAGTTCTTGGGAGGAGTAAGAAGAAAATGATAGAGAAGGAGAGAATGATGAGGAAGGAAAGAAGGAGGATGGAAGAGTGAGGGAGAAGTATGGGAGGTATGGGGGAGTCATTGACTATAGAGGGGGAAGGAGAGGAATTTAGGGGAATGGTCCCCTACTTCAAAAACTCTTCCAATCAATTTAAAATAACCCTTCCATCCCAAAATATTTTATTTGTCCATTTTATTACCACTTCACCCTATTACTTTATTTATTTTCCATTATTTTGATTTAACCAAATACTTTAACTCACTTCCATTTTATCCCTAGGCTTTGAATTATCTCCTAACCATTTCATCATAATATCCGAATTTAAGATATAAAATAAACACATAAAGCTAACATTAATTTTAAAAGCATATAATATTATACTAAAATTGTGCCTAGGGTTAGGGTCGTTACACACCCTATCTTCCTTGGCTTGGAATTTGACTTGAGGAGTATCAAGATTTGGTGTTTAACTTGAGGAGTATCAAGATTTGGTGTTTGGATTTGTGTTTGGGTGGATTCAAGGCTTGAATGTGTTTAGGGTTTGATGATAGAGTTGGTCAAAGAGAAAACAAGTAGATAACACTTAAGTCCTCTATGTTTTCTCTCTAATTCTCCTCCTAAGGGGTGATTTGAGCTTGGATTGATGTATGTATGAGAGTATGTATGAGAGTGTTTTGAAAGTATTTTGAGTGAGTGGGGTTTGGGAAAGATTGAAGAGAAAATGGTGGCAATTCTAGTTAATTCCCACTGTTTTCTCCCTATTTTTCGCCGTATAGCTTCTATGAGCCAATTGTGTTGTGTAGACTGAGAGAGGAGGGTTCAATTTATAGGCCACTGTGAGAAGCAAACAGATCCGCGCGGAGGGTTATGTAAACGTGCACTGTTCATTAAATGCAGCTCCAGGCTTTGGACAGGAAGAATAAAATTCAAAAATCCAGCAGTTTATGTTTTTCAACTTGCCCAATTCGAATTTTTCCAATTTCTTTTGCTTTTTTGATTCCTTTCCATGGTTTATCTTTAAATGGCAATCCCTAATCTACCCTCACTTTGTTAGGAATGTTAGGAATTGTTAGAAATGTTAGAAATGTTAAAACTTTCATTAATTTTCTAACGAAAATTCTAACAACTCAAATTGGAGCACTTACACTCTTGCAGCGGCATCAATGGTCTCTTTTGTCTTAAATATGAGACCTTTGTAGAAGGTGTGAACAATTAACCACTTTTCAAGCCCGTGGTGGGGGCACATTCTGAGAAGTTCCTTAAACCGCTCACATGCGTCATACAAAGTTTCACTATCCGTTTGACAGAAGTTAGTGATCTTCGTGCGAATTTGGACTGTTTTGCTTGGTGGGAAGAAACGCCCAAAGAATGCTTCTTGAACTTGGTCCCATGTTGTTAATGAATTTTGGGGGACCGAGTTTAACCATTGCTTCGCCTTATCCTTAAGAGAGAAAGGAAAAAGGCGCATCCGAATTGCTTCCGGGGTAACATTCTGAATACGTGTGGTATCACAGTATTCCAAGAATGTTTGGATGTGGAGAAGAGGGTCTTCGAAAGCAGTGCCGCTATATTGGTTATTCATAACCATATGCAAAAGTTGCGGCTTTATCTAAAAGTGTGTCGCTCCGACATTTGGCACAACTATAGGGGATCTAGTTCCCGGGGTACTTGGATTTACAAAGTCCCGTAGGGTCCTAGGAGGTGTTTGTGGCTCTCCGTCCGCCATATGCTTGTTTAGTGTCTCTTTGAGTTTCCTTAATCTTTCGTGAAAGCTTCGTTCGGGTTCCGGATCAAAATTGTCAAAGAATGTCTGAGCCCGTTTCATACATTATAATAAAAACACTCAAAAATCATCTCTTGATCCATTTTCTTTTAAGTTACTATGATGCAAGTAACTCTAATCTTCAAGGATTAACTCATCACTCATATTAAAGATGTGGTTCTAGGGATTATGGTCACAATATTGATGTAATTTTATTTCTTCCATTTCTTCCTAAAATGTGACAAAAGATCATGTTTAAACTTCAAAAGATCTCTCATTTCTTTACTTGAAACAAACAATCCCCATTGTTGTCTCTCAAGAAAAGCTCAAAACCACCATTATTGTACTATCCTAGGATTTGGAGATGGCAACCTAAGGATTGGACATTTGCTTTTTATTTTGGATTTATGATCAAATTTCTGACAGTTTAGAAGTTGTCGTCTTTCTTTTTTATGTCCCATCGAAGCAACATCAGAAATTAAATGAGATATAGAAAAAATAGCATACTGTACATGATCATCCGTACGGACCTCCTTGTAAAGGAGCAATGATCCGTACGGATCAGTCTGCAGGCCATAACATTTGTTCAGTTTTTCCAATTTTTTTCAGTTTCAGATTTGTTTTAAACCCCATTTTTATCAAAGTAAACAGTTTTCTCTAAAACTACACAGTTTTTTCTCTTTTTTTTTTTTAAGTTACAAAGTAATCTAATTTTAAACACACACACACACAACTTTCAAAAAAGGTTAGAAAGTCTCAGGATTGTCCGCCCTGTGAAGACGAAATACAGGTGAAAAAACGAGGGGGCTATAAATGTAGTGATGGATTCCACTGACCCAGAATCTAGAGTAGTTGCGAAAAAGAAGAGCAGTCTTTTCCAACCATTTAGGATTCTGAGAATACATGTTTTAAGTAAACTTGAACAATTAATAAAATAACAATTGCATCGTCCCATTTCTGGAATCATTGATCTCGATCTTTCACGGTCCGATCTCCAACATCTACCTTTCACGGTCCAATCTTTAATCTCGACCTTTCATGGTCCAATTTTCGTTCTCGAACTTCAACGGTCAAATTTCCGTTCTAGACCTTTCACGGTCCGATCTCCGATCTCGACCTTTCATGGTCCAATTTTCGTTCTCGACCTTTCACGGTCTGAACTCCAAACCCGACTTTTCAGGATCCAATTTCCGTTCTCGACCTTTCACGGTCCGATCTCCGATCTCGACCTTTCACGGTCCAATTTCTGTTCTCTGCCATTCACGGTCCGAACTCCAATCCCGACCTTTCACGATCCAATCTCCGATCTCGACCTTTCACGGTCCAATTTCCGTTCTCGACCTTTTACGGTCCGAACTCCAATCCTGACCTTTCACGGTTCGATCTCCGATCTCGACCTTTCACGGTCCAATTTCCGATCTCGACCTTTCACGGTCCAATTTCCGTTCTCGAGCTTTCACGGTCCAATTTCCGTTCTAAACCTTTCATGGTCTGATCTCCAATCCTGACCTTTCACGGTCTGATCTCCGATCTCGACCTTTCACGGTTCGATCTCCGATCTAGACCTTTCACGGTCCAATTTTCGTTCTCGACCTTTCACGGTCTGAACTCCAATCCCGATTTTTCACGTTCCGATCTCCGATCTCGACCTTTCACGGTCCGATCTCGACCTTTAACGGTCCAATTTGCGTTCTCGACCTTTCACGGTATAATTTTTTTAGTAATGAAAATATTTGCAAAAAGTTATATAAAAAAATATATAAAAAGACTAAACTAATAAAAGTATATAAAAGAAAAGAGGGACGTATTACCCTTTAAATTTTATTTTATTTTTAATGACTAGGAAATAATATTGTAGACTTTTTTTATTACTGAAATTTCTTACAAAAAGTAATAGAAAAAAAACTAAACAAATGAAAGTATATAAAAGAAAAAAGGGACGGACTACCCTTTCATTTTTTATTTATTTTTATCTTTTTTTATTAACTAGAAAATAATATTTTAGACTTTTTTATTATTGATTTATTTTTACAAAAAGTAGTATAAAAAAAGATAGAAAAAACTAAACAAATGAAAGTATATAAAATAATAGAGGGACGGACTACCCTTAATTATTTTTTAATTTTTTTAATTTTTTTATTGACTAGGAAATATTATTTTAGACTTTTTTTATTACTGATTTTTTTACAAAAGGTAATAGAAAAAAATATAGAAAAAAAAACTAATCAAATGAAAATATATAAAAGAAAAGAGGGATGGACTACCCTTTATTTTTTTTATTGACTAGAAAATAATATTTTAAACTTATTTATTACTGATTATTTTTTACAAAAATGTATATAAAATGTTAGAAAATTTAAACAAATGTAAAGAAAGTATATAAAAGAAAAATTAAATCATAAATCTCATACAATAAACCTAAATAATATACCTAATCTCGTATATATCATATACCATTAACCTTAAATCTAAATCATATACTTCATACCCCATATAATTCATCTACATTAACCATATACCCTAAATCTTAAATCTAAATCATATACTATATACCCTAAATCCTAATTCATCTACATCATTCTTATATATACACTATACCCTAAACTTTAAATTACAATTATATACCCTAACCCTAATTCGTCTACATTAAACATATACCAAGAGATGCCCAGCCGGTTCAGACCGGCGATTCCGGTTCTGAACCGGCGATTCACAAAACCGTCCAGCCTTGAACCGTAACCGGACCGGATATGGGCGGTTCCGGTTCACGGTTCCGAACCGTCCGTATGATTCCGGTTTGAACCGTGATTTTCAAAAAAAAAAAAGATTTGTTTTTTATTTGTTTTGTTTTTTGATTTATTTTCTAAACTTTGTAAATTGTAATAAATTTTGTATATGTATATATATATATATATATATATATATATATATATTTTACTTGTTATGTTTTTTGATATATTTTTTAAATATTTTATTTATTTTGAAACTTCATAAAATTACCAATTTAAATAATATCACATCCAAAAGTATATTTTAAAAAAACAGGGACGGCCAATTTTATTAATAAAAATAAGAAATTACAATGAGGGGGACAACCAATGAACCAAAGCCAAAGGAGCCTTACCTCTAATTACATTTTCTTCTACAAAAAAAAAAAACAAAGTCTAATCTATTAAAAAAAGTCTAATCTATATAAAAAAAGTTTAATCTATAAAATTACAATTAACTTACCTTATAGAGCGGCGTAGTTCATTCGCTCCCCGTCGATGTATCTTCATCAAAGCCCGCCTCCTCCTCGGAACTACTTCTTTTATCTTGAGTTCTTAGTTCGGCTTTTGTTCAATCGCCGAGCGCCATTTGATATTCTAAATTATATGGAGTAAACATTGACCTTCGATCATCCAAGGCACACCCTCCTACACTAAATACTTCTTCTACGACGACGGTTGAGGCGGGAGCGGCTAGGGTCTCCTTTGCTATCAACGATAGAATAGGATAGTATTTTGCCCTTCGTGCCCACCACTTTACAATATCAAATTCTTCTATAGGCTCAAAAGAAGTGGTTAAATATGATTCAAGTTCAACATAAGTGGAGCCACCTCGTTGACGTTTTTTACTTCTAGAATTTATTAAATTATCTACCCATGAAAATGGATCGGTATCATCATGAGAACTACTACCACCTACATTTTCACTACTAGGATAAACGATATTATCAAAAAGATCATAATATTCTTTATAAAGTTCATATAAAGTATTTTTAGTAGTTGTTACAACGTCTTTTGCCTTTGGGATATGTTTATCTAAGTTAAAATCAATGCCGGTGGAAAATAGATTCTTATAATAATATGCAAGTATTTGTTCTAAACCATCTTCTCTTATCCTATGATCTAATAGTTTAGCTACTAAAAACAATGGTGGAATGTTCAAAAAATATTTAATCCATTTTATTCTCATCATATTAAAACATTCACCTAAAACTGGACAATCTTTAAAATGTATAAATATATAACTAATTTTAGCACAATGTTCTAAAACTAATGGTGAAGTGGGATAATAAGAATCGTATAATAGTTCGGTAGCATCTTTAAAAACTTTCAAAATTTTCTTTAAATTATCACAAACATCCCATTGATGAGGCAATATTGTAGTAGGACACTCTATTTATTGAAAAAATTGACACAATGGTTCACGCAATTCATAAGAGTCGGATAACATTTTATGGGTGAAATTCCATCGGGTTGAAACATCTAGGGAAAATCTTTTAAGTGGGATATTATTTGCTTTATAAAATCTAATCCACATTTTTGTTATAGTGTGATTTCTTATTAGATGAGAAAGAACTTCATTAATTGGGGTTATATAAGCATTTAAAGTTGCTAAACCATCTTGCACACACAAATTTAAAATATGACATATGTATCGAACATGAAAAAATTTACCACCAATAGATGGTTCACAAATTTCAATGAGTGATGGTAAACTAGCAGTATTATTTACAGCATTATCAAATCCAATTGAAATTTTTTTGTGAACTACGTTATATTCTTGTAAAACTGTAGCAATTTTGTTAGAAATATTTTGAGCGTTATGAACAGTATCAAAAGCTTTATATGCAAGTAATCGTTTTTGTATTTTCCAGGTATTATTAATCCAATGAAATGTAATTCCTATATAATTATGAGTTTGCCAATGATCACTCCATATATCTGCACATATTAATTAAAGTTAATTTTTCTTGGAGATATTGGGTCTTAGTATCACGAGTATTTGTATTTTTATGAATTTTTTAGCGGCGGGATTTAAAGCAATTTGTGCACAATTAGCCCATAATTGATCATTAGCAAAATTAAAGGGTAATCCTTTAGCAGCAATAAATTTAGTCATTTCTCTTCTATAAAATATCAAATTTAAATAGTTGAGAAGACGTACCTTGTGAGGACCCACTCGTAAATCCTTGTAGTTGTCTTTGATCTTCATTTTGTCCAACTTGGTCGGGGTGGTTAGCCGCTAAGTGTCTTTTAAACAACCCATAACCACCTCCATGGGTAAAGACAAATGTTGAAGTGCAATACTTGCAATACACAGTGAATTTTTTGGTATTCATTTGGCACTTTTGTAAAGTGCACGGTCATGATATTGGATCTCCCCGTTATTCGACCTCCTCGAACTCGACCTCAGATTTGATCACCACCTCAGGTTTGGGCTTCATTTTGAGTAGTTTGAGTTTGACTCTCTTGGGTATGACCACCCATTGGATTTGTTGCATCAAAATCGTCATCGCTCAATTCGAGCGTTTCATGACCTTGTATATTTTGCCAAATAATATCATCGGCGAAAAAAATTGGATGCGGAGTTGGAGTTGGATTACTAGCGGTTGACTTTTTCTTGCCCTTATCGGCTAGAGTTGAAGACATTTTTTGTGTGAAAATAGAGATTGAGAGAGTAAGTTGAGAATTGAACACTTGAAGAACTTGAGAGAATAAGTTGATAATGAAATTATGGAAACTTGAGACTTTGAGATAATAGAGAATTAGAGATTGAGAGAATAAGTTGATAATTGTGTGAAAAATGAAGGGAGGGTAAGGGTATTTATAGGTTGAAAAATGGAGAGAAAAAGACAAAAAAATTATTACTTTTTTGTCCCAAAACGGCTATAAAGTCGTTAGGTAACGGGCATAAGACAGCCACCGTCGGATCAGGCAAATAGGCGGCCCAAATCAACTAGTCGTTAGTTTTGTTACCGTTTCACGGTTCCGGTTCAATAATCGCCGGTTCCGGCTCACGGTTCATGAACCGCCGGTTCGACGGTTTTGAAAACCTTGAACCTTCACCGGACCGGATAAATCTAACGAAATATGTTAGGAAAACAAAATTTCTGATAAATCTAACGAAATTTCTGATGAATTTGACGGTTTTACAACGGTTCAACGGTGCAGGTTCTGGTTAAGGCGGATCAAAACAGCCGGTTCACGATTTTTCAAAAGGAAAAAACCGAAACCGAACCGCCAAACCGCCGGTTATGGTTTCAAACGATTCCGGTTCGAGACGGTTTCCGTTCCGACCAGTTCCGATTCAAGGCGGTTAAACGATTGCGAAGCGATTCCGATTTGGTATCCCTAGTCCCAAGGCAATGGCCTTGATGGCTTATGCACAGGGCCGGCCAAGCATAAATAAATAGCTTAACTAAAAGGTGATTGGTTAGAATTGAGATTGGGTTAGAATTAGACGTGTCCATACGGTTAAAACCGACGGTTAACGGTTATAACCGGCGGTTAAAAATCCCGTTAAGTCCTAACCGTAACCTAACCGTTAATCGTGTACTAACGGTTACGGTTATACGGTTAACGGTTATATCAGTTATCACGGTTAACGCGGTTAAAAATGAACCTTTTTTTTAGATTAATCCTTTTAACGGAATAGTTAACAGTTTCTGTTAACTTTTGTACTGTATATCCCTTTTTTTTTTTAATAAAGAATACTATTTGAGATGTTACTTATTAGTGATTTTTTTTTGGAAAAAGTTATAAAAAAAAAGTTAAGAATTTTTAAATAAATGAAATTTTAACGGAAAATGTGTTTAACAGATTTTTTTAACAGTTTTTTTTTTTTGGTTAAGCAAAGCTATTTGAAAAATATTTCTTTTAAAAACAGTTTTTAACATTTTTTTTTAAGAAAACAGTTAACTTTTTAACAGATTTTTAACTAGTTCTATAAAAAAGTTAACTTTTTTTTTTTAATTTTTATTTTGGATAAAGAAGACCATTTTAGACTTTTGTTTACTACATATACATTTTTTGCAAAAAGTTATATAAAAAAAGTTATGAATTTTGAAAGAAATAAAATTTATTTTTTTAAAAAAATAAACGAAAGTATATAAAAGAAAAATGGACGGTACCCTTAAATTTTATTAATTAAATAAAATTACAAAGAGGAGGACAACCAACCTTACCCTTTTATAATTAAGGGGGGACATTTAGGAGCCTTTACCTCAACCTAACTATTACAATTCAATAAAAATAAACCTAATCTAAAAAATTAAAATTAAAAACTAATCTAATCCTTACTAGTCACTTCCCGTAGAGTCATCCACATCGTATTGATAATTTGGGTCAAGTGTATCCTCTTCATAAGGCATATCTTGTTCTCTCTTTTTCGATCTAACCAAATCCCCAAGTAATAGTTGATTTTCCAAGTTTTCAACCGTTAGATGGGAACGTCTTTCATCCAAAACATTTCCTCCAATGCTAAATGCGGATTCGACCGCCACCGTTGACGCGGAAGAAGCTAAGACTTCTTTTGCAATTATAGAGAGAATAGGATAACTTTCGTTCCTTCTTGACCACCACTTTAAAACATCAAAATCATTTGGATTATCACTACTTTGATCCCATTCAAAAGTAGTGTTGAAATATGTGTCTAACTTCAAGGGAATGTTAGAGGTAGAAGAAGTCCCTACTCGAGGACGTTTGTTTTTGCTATACAAATTAGCAAAAAAATGATACGGATCCGCCTCAAGTAAATCACCACCAACATCTTGAGAAGAAGTAGAGTCAACATTTTGAGAAGGATTTTCATGAATTGCATTATATTCGTTATAAAGAGACACCAAATCATTTTTTGTAGTATCAACAATATTCGACGGAGATTCATGATCACCGTCACCTTCGGGGTATAAATTAGTATAATAAAAAGCTAAAATAGTAGCCAACTCATCTAATTTAACACGGGGATCTAATACTTTTGCAACAAAAAATAACGACGGAATAGTGGCAAAATATTTAATCCACTTTTGTCTCATGAAAAAAATGTAATCTTTTAAAACATAGCAATCTTTTAAATTATTAAAACTAGTAACAATTGCAACACATTGCTTAAGAACTAAAATGGAAGTTGGATAATAAACTCCCGATAATGCCAAAGTAGCGGTGTTAAAAATCTTTAGCAATTTACACAAATTAGTGCATGCATTCCATTGATAAGCAAATAAAGGTTGATTATTACCAAGTGTAGTAAAAAAATCCATAAGAAGCTCTTTATACTCAAAACCATCTTTTAACATTTTATAGGTGGAATTCCACCTAGTTGGAACATCGAAAGTAAAATATTTGTCACCAAGATTTTGATTTCTTAAAAACTTAATCCATTTTTTTGTAACACTATTTCTTCTAGAAATATATTCAAGGGCCCCTTGGGGAAACATGTTGTTCTAACGCATGCAAACCATCTTTAACACATAAATTAATAATATGACATAAACATCTAATATGAAAAAACTTACCACCAAATGACGGTTGACAAACTCTAATCAAATCCGATAAACTAGCGGTATTAGCACTAGCATTATCAAAAGAAATAGTAAATATTTTATTCGTAATCTTATATTTTAAAAAAATTCCACGCAACTTTGAACAAATTGCTTCGGCGGTATGGGAGGATCAAAATTTTCATATGCAATTAATCTTTTTTGGATAGTCCAAGAATAATCTATCCAATGGCAAGAAACACCTAAATAACTATTTCTTTGTCAATGATCACTCAAACCATCGGCACAAATTGAAACTTTGTTTGGTAAATTTGATAAAACCTCAATTAAAGTTTTTTGATATGTCAACACCACCTTATGAATATCACGCACGAGAGTCGAATGTGGTACTCTTGAGGCGGCGGAATTTAAAGAAAGTCGCATAAATCTTTCATAAAATTCATCATCCGCAAAGTTAAAAGCAAGTCCTTTAACACAAACAAATTTGGTCAATTCTTGCCTATAAATGACCTTATTAAATTTAAATAGGACGGAAGACGAACCTTGGGTGGTGGTTGGAGCTAATTGAGTTTGATCACTCGAAATGCCAAGTTTATCGGGATGTACTGTGCGTGTGTGGGCGTTAAGTGACCCATGCCCTCCACCCTTCGTAAATGGGTAGGATTTTGGACAATAGTTGCAAATCGCTCGATAATAGCGGTCGTCATCGGGATCAATTTGCTCTTTTCGAAAATGAATTGTAAATGTGTCGGACGTAGGGGCACGTGAATGTGGCACCGTTGGCGGTTGTTCTTGTTCTTGTCCCCGAGCACGACCACCTCGAGCTCGGCCTCGGCCTCGACCGCCCCTACCCCTTCTACCACTTTCAATAACATTTTCATCCACATCTTGATCTTGCTCATTTTGTGTAAATAATTCCGCAAGAAATTCGAATTCTTCTACGTTATGATGGGAGGAAGAACCAACAGTTTCCTTGCCTTTTCGAGAAGAAGACATTTTCGTTAGAAAACTGACTTGAATTCGAAAAAAAAAAAAAACTAACTTTTGTTAAAAACTAACTGAAAATCTTTAAAAAAGTAAAAAACTGACTGGAAATCTTTAAAAAACTGACTGGAATTTAAAAAACTAACTGAAATCTGAAAAACTAACTGAAACCTCAAAAAAACAAACTGAAAACTCTAAAAAACTAACTGAAATTCTGAAAAACTAACTGAAAACTCTTAAAAACTAACTGAAAACTCTAAAAACTAACTGAAATTGAAAAACTAACTGAAAACTCTAAAAAACTGACTGAAAACTCTAAAAAACTAACAAAAATTCTGAAAAACTAACTGAAAATGTTAAAAAACTAACTGAAATTCCTAAAAACTAACTGAAAATGTTAAAAAACTGTACTCTAAAAAACTAATTGAAATTCCTAAAAACTAACTGGAAATGTTAAAAAGCTGACTGGAATTCTCGAAATACAAATAAAAAAATTCGTTAAAAAACTAACTGAAAATTGTAAGGAAACTAACTGAAACTGAAAATTGAATATAATGAGAGTATGAGAGAGGCTTAGGATATTTGAGAGTAGAGAGAGAGAGAGTAGAAGTAGAGAAGTAAGGTGAAAATGAAATGGTAGGAGGGAGGAAGGTAATATTTATAGCCTAGGAGGGTTGTTTTTTAAAAGATTTTTTTTTTTAATTGAAGGGCTGGGTGGGCGCTGGGGCCTGGGCTGGGAGCCTGTGAAGGCTGTGACTGAAGTAGCCATTGGGGGAGGGAGGGGGGGCTGGTCAACGTAGCCGTTGGGGGAGGGGGGGTGGGATTTGGGAAAGTAGCCGTTGAGAAGGTTTTAAATTTAATTCAAAATTTTCGGTTAAGGCGGTTATAACCGCCGGTTATTTAACCGGTTAAATAACCGACGGTTATAACCGCCGGTTGCCGGTTTTTGAAAATCTTTAATCTTAACCGAACCAGTTAACCGTCGATTTCGGTTAAGGCGGTTACGGTTACCACGGTTGACGGTTTTGACAGGTTATTTGACCGGTTAATAACCTCCGATTAATCGATTCCGATTAGATTTTGAACACGTCTAGTTAGAATTGATGCCACATAACGAGAGGGACATATATATATACTCTTGAGTCACCTGTTATTACGGGAGAATTATTTCCTTTTTTGTTTATTTCACATGAGTGGAAATTGTTAAAAATGGCAAAATTTTTATAATATTTCTTCTACTCATTCTTTATCCTATTTTACTTTTATACACCAATCAACTTATTATTCTTTCTCCTCATTCTCTATCATATTTTATTTTTAATACTCACAAACACCTTCTCCCATTAATTCTCTTTTCTAATTTTCCTTAATTCTTGTGTCTTAATTTTTTATCTACACTCACGTGGACGGAGGGAGAATATATATATATATATATATATATATATATATATATATATATATATATATATATATATATAGTATAAATGGGAACTTGTACTTGCTACAGTATAATGAACAGTATCAACTGTCAAATTTCCCATTTTGCCCTTACTAAGTTGTCCCTTTCCCATTTTGCCCTTAAAAATTATTTTTTTTTAAATAAAAAAAAAAGTGTCCTCGGACACGGGCTTAATTAAAAAAAAACAAAAAAAACCCGTATACTCGAACACGGGTTTTTACTAGTATATATATATATATATATATGAAGAAAAGTTAACCCTAAAATGTATTCCATTCTATATCTCTGTGACTCTGTCCAAGAGCCATTAAATCCAACCCACCATACCACCAAATTCTTTTTAAAAAACATACTGTTATTTTCAGATTGAGGGAGCAGTTTAAGTTTGCAAGTTTTGGTAACGCTATGCATTCCAACTACCGTTAAGAATTAGACTCGGTAAATTATCTTTTATTAATGTTATTATCACTCCCTCCGTTCCAATTTAATATTTCCACATAGATTAAAAAAAAAAAAGTAAAAATTGTGAGCATTCAAAATAAAGTAGAAAAGAGAAAGTTAGTAGAAAATAGTAAGTAGTTTGTTATTGTGAGCGTAGAAAGTAAGTCTCAATATCCATTTTAGCAAATAAAGCAATTAAAAACTTTAAATTATGACGGACTAATAAAAATGAAAAATCTTGAACTGGAACGAAACTGAGGTAGTACTATTTAATTATTTTTGAGGAAAGACTTTATTTAAATGAAACTAAGAAGTGGTCTCTGCCAAATGAAGATGTTAACATCAAATATCACGGACTACTTCTAGCTTTAGATAGAGTAAGATCAACTGGTATTAAAAAAAATCTATATATTCTTCTATTTTTAGTGTGATACTCCCCCGAAAAGTTATTACTAATTTTATTTTATTTTTTGTTAATTTGAATTAACTTTCAACAGGAATTTAGGTTAGTTTTAATTATATTAATGAAAATTTAAAATTTGTTATTGATAAATATTATTGTAAATATTATCAATAACAAATTTTAAACCTTCATCACAATAGCTTAAATTAAACTAAATTATTATTCAAAGTTGACTTAAATTAAAAAAAAAAAAAAACGAGACTAAGTTTTCGAAACAGAATGAATATAATTTACGAAACGAGCTAATTCAATCAAATTTTATCCGTAAAATTAAAGTTAGATCATCTATCCGAAGGATAGTTGACATTTGACATGGCCGCGTACATACGCGTTACAATTTATTAATTAGCAGGTAATTAGTTTGAGAATTAGTAATAGCTAATCTTCTATAAATAGAAACTTCACCAACTAAACTACCCATCCTCCTAAGCTTTACTTTTTTTTTGTCTTCCAAAACGATCTCAAAGTTAAAAAAAAAATGGCCATTTTCTTGGTGACATTATTCATCTGCATTTCCTTTCTTGCATCTTCTTCTAATGGACAACTCTCACCATCTTTCTACGACCAAAGTTGTCCCAGTCTTCAAGGAATCGTACGTACCACAATGACTCAATCAGTTGCTGCCGAAAGGCGCCTTGGCGCCTCCATCCTTCGTCTCTTCTTCCACGACTGCTTCGTTAATGTTAGAATCATACCCAACCGTTTATTTTTTTTTTCTAAATTTATTTTAGTCAAAAAAAAAAAAAAAACAGTGTTTATTTGCTAATTATGTGATTTTTTGAGATTTTTTTTAGGGCTGTGATGCATCCGTTCTGTTGGACGACACTCCATCTTTTACTGGTGAGAAGAGTGCGGGTCCAAACCAAAACTCGTTAAGAGGATTTGAAGTGATCGACACAATTAAAGCAAACGTAGAAAATGCGTGCAGTGGCACGGTTTCTTATGCAGATATTCTAGCGCTTGCAGCACGCGATGGAGTTAACCTAGTGAGTTCTCATTACTAATTAGCTCTCGTGACATGCACTTGATACGACTTAATCAATAAATCGAATGGATACCCTTATTCATAAAAAGTTATAAATAAATCGTGAAAAGGGTATATAAGAGTACATAATTTTGTAACTTTAGTAGTACTCTTTCTTTCTGTTCATGCAAAAATATAATCTTATTTTTCTTTTATTTCTTTGTTTTTTTATAGTTGGGAGGACCAACATGGGAAGTGCCACTAGGAAGAAGAGATGCAACAACGGCGAGTCTAAGTACAGCAAACAACGACATCCCATCCCCATTTGCATCTCTCTCAACCCTAATCGCTCAATTCTCGGCCAAAGGTCTCAGTGCCACTGACATGACCGCCCTATCAGGCGGTCACACAATAGGTCTAGCTAAATGTTCCTCATTCCGTTCTCGAATTTACAATGAGACCAACATTGACCAAAACTTCGCCACCAGTCAACAAGTCAACTGCCCATTTTCCGGAGGCGATGCCAACGTGGCCCCACTCGATTTACAGACCCCAAACCGGTTTGGTAATGAGTTCTACCAAAACCTAATGGCTCAACGTGGTCTTCTCCATTCGGATCAAGAGTTGTTCAACGGCGGATCTCAAGATGAATTGGTTAAGGTTTATAGCCAAGATAATGCGGTTTTTTTGGCGGATTTTGCTCAAGCGATGATTCGAATGGGGAATATAAGCCCTCTTACTGGAATCAATGGAGAGATTCGAAGGAATTGCAGGGTGATCAATTAATTCCTTTCTTTCTTATATATGTTTACTGTCTGTGTGTGGTGAATATATATATTCGACAAAAGTTAACAACTTTTAATACTCTTCCGTAATAAATATCGCATTTGAGTTGTCGAACCTTTTGCTGCTTTGTCTGTTGTTGTTTTGTTTAAATATTCTGTCTGTTTTTGGAAATTGAAATTCATTGTTTTGTATGGCTGCTAATATGAATGTTTATATGATGGAGTCATTTAATGGCAAAGGTGATTTTTCAATTTAGCAACAAAAATGAAAGGCATTTTAATTAAAGAAAAAGTTTTCAAAGCTATAACTGAACAATATGCTGAATCGGATAATCAAGAATTAAGATTTGAAATTGATGAAAGTGCTTATTCCTTGATTATTTTTAATTTATCTGCCGCTATTCTTAGAAAAGTTGGTAAACATGATAGTGCTAAAACTCTTTGGGATAAACGGGAAGAAGTATATGTTGAAACATCGTTACCTAGTAAGATTTATTTGCTTGAAAAGATTTTTCAGTTTAAATTGGACTTAAACAAAGACATGGATGATAACATTGATCGGTTTACTAAACTTGTGCAAGATATTAAGCAAACCGGTGATAAGAACATTGATGAATATACTCCTATTGTGCTCTTGAATGCTATACCTGATTCTTACGCTGATGTTTTCGTTATTAAGTATGGTAGGACTGAAATTGTACTTGATAATGTGATTAATGGGATAAAAAGAAATTAAAGAGTTGGAATTAAGAGTTAATAAGGGTAAATCATCTAATGTTGGTGAGGTTAATGTGGTGAGAGGACGACCTACTCAAAGAAATAATAATCAGAATAAGCAACATGATAAAGCTGAATCTAGTAAAAATAATGAGAGGAAAAGAAGTAAGTCTAGGTCTGGTAAAAGTAACATAAAATGTTACAACTGTGGTGAGATGGGACATTTTCGTAAAGAGTGTCATAATCCTAAAAAGAAGAATCAAGACTTGCAAATTGACTGTAATTTTGCTTATGGTGAAAATGAGCCTTTTGTTTTTATGGTTACTGAAACTGTGGTGAATTATGTTCATTATGTGAAAAATGAATGGTTGTTAGATTTTGCATGCACGTTTCACATGACATCTGATAAAAACATGTTTCACGCTTATAGTGATATGAAAAGTGGCTCTGTTTCTTTAGCTAATAATAAAAAGTGTCAAATTGCTGGTATTGAAGACGTTTGTCTCAAGTTTGAGTCTGGTTCTTGCTTAACGTTGAAAGATGTGCGACATGTGCCTGATTTAGCTAACAATCTCATGTCTTGTGCATCTTTAGAAAATGATGGATTAGAAGGGAAATGGGGTAGTGGGTGCATGAAAATCTTGAAGGGGTCTCTTGTGATTTTCAAAGCTGAAAAGATTAGAAACTTGTATGTTTGCACTGCTGAACCAATGACTGATTACGCTAATGTTGTTAAAGTTGATAAAACTGATTTGTGGCATAAAAGACTTGGACACATGAGTAATAAAGGTTTGGACATTTTGAATAAAAATGGCATTTTCGGTAAAGATAAAATTACTTGTATGCCTTTTTGTGACTCATGTGTGATGGGTAAGCTACATAGAGTATCTTTTCCCAATCCCCCTAATTCTAATCATTGTTCGACTAAAAAATACTTGGGTATATACATGCTGATGTGTGGGGTTCTGCTAGTGAGGCCACTCAAGGTGGTAATAGATATTTTTTTTATTTATAATTGATGACTTTTCCAGAAAAACATGGGTGTTTTTGTTGAAAAATAAATCTGATATTTTTGATAATTTCAAAAATTGGAAAGTCATGATTGAAAATCAAACATGTAGAAAAATTAAAGTGCTTAGGACTGATAATGGACTTGAATTTCGCAATCATAAGTTTGATAACTTTTGCCTTGATAATGGGATTAAAAGGCATAAGACTGTGCCTTATACACCGCAACAAAATGGTGTTGTTGAACGTATGAATAGAACTCTTTTAGAAAGAGTTAGAACCATGCTTGCTACTTCTGGTTTGTCCAAACGTTTTTGGGGTGAGGCAGTGATGACTGCCGCCTATCTTATAAATAGGTTACCCTCTGTTCCCTTAAATGATAGGTGTCCTGAAGCTGTTTTTCTGAAAAACCTGTTGATTATGCTAATTTGAGGATTTTTTGTTGTGCTGCTTATGCCCATAGAAAAAAATGATAAACTTGAACCTCAAACTGTGAGGTGTATTTTCTTGGGATACTCGGAGGGTGTCAAGGGGTATAGATTATGGGTAAGGGAGGAACCAGGTTTGAAAGTGATCATTAATAGTGATGTTGTGTTTAATGAAACTGAATTTCCTTGCTTGAATAATGTGCTTCCCCCTCCCCCTGCTCCAAATACGGTGGAGCACTCTTATGTGCCTATTCCTGTTATTGTGAATGAGCCTGTTGCACAAACTGAAAATGAGACTCCTCCTGTTGATAATCCTATTGATGTGAATGAGCGAAATGTTGAGGTTGAAAATGATCATAATGAGTTACCTGCTTTGAATGACTATCAACTTAGTCGTGATAGACCTAGACGCATATCTAGGCAACCCGCCCATTTTCATGATTTTGATATTGTTGGAAATAGGTAACGAAAGTTAAGTTTGACTTGTCGTTGGCCTAACTTTCTAACGGAAGTTCGTTAAACTTCCAACGGAGTTCGTTATTTGTTAACGAAGTAAGTTACAAAATGTATTCTACATTTAGGGTAGATAATGAAACTCATTTATTGTCTCAAAACCATTTTCGGGTGAATGAGAAATTAATGACAAAGATTTGTAACATAACGAGAGTTGTTTAAAGGGTTTTTTGATGTGGTTTGATGTGCTCGGCCGAGCAGAGTCCTTGACTCGGCCGAGCAGAGCATAGCAAATTGGCCAAGTCTCTGGACAATCTTGCTCGGCCGAGGCATATGCCTTGCTCGGCCGAGCAGTGTGATTGACACGGCCGTGCGAGTCCTTTGACTCAGCCGTGCAGCTTGGCGCTCGGCCGAGCGAGTCCCTTGACTCGGCCGAGCAATTCCTGAACAGGTGCCAATTCAAAAGAAAAGTTGTGACTTTTCAAGGGAAAAGCCACAAACCCCTTAACTCTCCTTATATACTTTCCCTCCGAATTTCAATTCATACATACATTCAGTCATTTGAGCCTCTCTACCTACATTTGAGATAGATTAACATAGCCAAATCATTTCATCTTGTTGCATTAAATTCCTTCAAGTCCAAAGTTCCAAACTTTCCATTGTTCGTTAGAATTGTTAATTTGGTGTGCTCCTATTAACAATTAGAAGTCGTTTCATCTCACGAGAAGTTTGTCATCAACCGTAAGCACCTGTGCGGGACAAATACTTCTTACAGAAACTGTGTTAAACACAAGACTCGACTATTTGTGGTTTGCTTTTCAATTTCCGTTATAATTTCCGTTATCTTTCTCATCCTTCTTTGTTATTTCCTTAAGAAGCCTAACATAAAATCCCAACAATCGTAAGAAGTATTTGACGTTTCTTAAGGCCTTTCTACAATGGCAAGTGAGAAAGACACCTCCGAATCATCCGGGCTTACTCCTCCTCCTCAAGGCGATGCAACGCTCAAGAATATTGCACCTCCTTCTTCTCACTCGGTTCATGGTGAGAAACCCCCAAAGTTTACCAGGGTGGATTTCAAGAGATGGCAACAGAAAATGCTATTCTACTTGACCACTCTAAGTTTGCATCGGTTCTTGAAAGAGGATCCGATTGTTGCAAAGGATGATCCCGACCCTCAAAGGCTTATGGCCAAAGAGGCTTGGGACCATGGTAATTTTTTATGTAAAAATTACATTTTGAATGGACTCGATGATGCACTATATAATATGTATAGTACCGTCGAGTTAGCCAAGGCTTTATGGAGTATCTTGGAAAGGAAGTATAAGATTGAAGATGCCGGGTCAAAGAAGTTTGTCGTTGGCAAATATCTTGACTTCCAAATGGTGGATTCTAAGTTGGTAACAACTCAAGTTGATGAGTTCCAACTTATATTGCATGGTCTTGATGCCGAAGGAATGATAATGAATGATCCGTTCAAAGTGGCATCAATCATAGAGAAGTTGCCGCCTTCATGGAAGGACATCAAAAATTATCTCAAGCATAAGCGCAAAGAGATGACTTTGGAGGACTTGGTTGTTCGTCTTCAAATTGAAGAAAATAATCGAGACAATGAAGCCAAGGCTACCAAAGGCAAGATGGAGGCAAAGGTCAATCTCGCCGAGGCAAGCACTAGCGGCACCAAAAGGAAGCATTCTGGGAATGCTAAGAGAGGGAAGAACAAAGGCTCCAAAACCAAGAAGTTCAAAGGAGCATGCTATAATTGTGGCAAGCCGGGCCATATAGCAAAGGATTGTCGCCATCCAAAGAAGAAGGCGAACAATGTAGATGACATGGATCTTGATTTTGCTGTTGTGATCTTCGAGGCAAACGTGGCAAACTTGGATGACAATCCAAAGGAATGGTGGATAGATACCGGGGCTACCCGCTATATTTGTGCTAATAAGGAGAGTTTCTCTTCTTATACTCCCATTTCCGGAAGGAAATTGTACATGGGAAATTCAGCGACTTCCGATGTTCAAGGCATTGGAAATGTTGTATTGAAGATGACCTCGGGGAAAGAAGTAACCTTGCTTGATGTGCTGCATGTTCCGAACATCCGCAAGAATCTAGTTTCCGGTGCTTTGTTGAGTAAAGCCGGTTTTAGATTAGTTTTTGAATCAGACAAGTTTGTATTAACCAAGAATGGTTTATTCCTTGGAAAGGGTTACCTCGAGAAGGGACTTTTCAAGATGAATGTAATGAATGTTATCCGCCAAGGTGCGAAGAATAAAAATGTTGTTTCTTATGTTTACTTGTCGGAAAGTCCTAGTTTATGGCATGATAGATTAGGTCATGTAAACTTCGACACTATTAAGAAATTAGTTAAACAAGATTTAATCCAAATGACTAAATCTGATTCAACTAATAAGTGCGAAGTTTGCGTTGAGGCAAAAATGACGAAGTCGCCATTTAATGCCATACAAAGAAACACAACTCCTCTCGAGTTAATTCACACCGACATATTGTAAGTACCCCAATCTGGATCACTCCCTTTCAAACACACGGGAAACACCGCAGACTCATCCACGCAGTCTCAGAGACCTCTCTCACTCAAAACCCTCTTAAAACCCTCTCAAACCCCCAACCAAACCAGGGAGGAGCCTTTACAGGGATAAAAGGGACAAAAGGGCCTTTCGGGAATTTTCAGGAAACTGGAAAAGCAATATAGGTCCGTACGGACCTCTTTGTTTCCATAATTACTAAATCCCCTTAAAGTCCACAATATTCCCTCAAATCCCGGGAGAAATGATGGTTTCCATGCAGACTTGGTCCGTACGGACCTCTTTGCATGCAAGATGGTCCGTACGGACCTCTTTGCAAGGGGACATCATCATTTCCAGAATATTCACCATCATTGCATATTCCCTCAAATCGAGGAAAACCAAAATCCTGGATAACCAAGGAGGTCCGTACGGACCTCTTTGCACCAAATCTGAGACTATAAATAGAGGGCTCCCCCTCCTCATTTTTACACACCTCCCTCTTCTCTCTTCCTCCCTAAGCCTTCGGCTCCCCTTCTAAGCCCTTTCGAGGCATTCCGGCCCCTTCGGATCCTTAGAGGCCTTGAGCCCTCGAGGTGCTCAGAAGCCTCTCCGAGCGCTCCCGAGACGCTCCCGCGCTGCCCGAGGCACTCTCGAGGTACTACGAGGCCCCTCGTGGTACTCAGAGGCCTTGCACAGTCTTTCCCACGGTGTCCGGCTCTTTCCGAGTCAAGCCAGGCGATCCCAAACCACGCCGAAACTGCGCCCGAGTGACTCCACTGCCACCATTCCAACGCACGCCGAACCTGCGCCCGAGTGATCCCGACGATCCCCACGCACGCCGAACCTCTGCCCAAACGCAGCCCTACGGTTTCAACTCACGCAGAAACTACGTCCGCGGACAACCGGCATCCCGAAGCAATCCGGACGCTACTCCGACCTCAAACACTATTCCCTGCGGAAGGCAGGACACGAACCAACATTGGTAAGGCTTCCTTCCTATTCTATTTCAATACATTTCAATACAATGTAGACATCCGATCTGACATGCATTTTTAAAAGCACACACACACACACACACACAACTTTTTAAAGGATATTAGGGGTATCAGAAAGACTCGTTTTACGAGGCTACTCGGGTGAGCTCTAATATTCTAATATTCTCTTCCGAGGAGTCATCGACCTCCGAACTCAAAATCTCATCACACAAAAACAGGTTTAAAATTTATCTTTAAGCGATGCCCTTTTCAATGTTTTGGGCTTAATAAAAACGGCGTGGCGACTCTACAAAGCAAAACACAGCGAGACACCTCCAACCTCGCAAAACGCTCAGACGGAATAAGCCGGATGCTTAGGGCGCGATTGTCTTGCCTCTCGGATCCGGGCGAACACTCCCGAACCGCGACGAAACAATGCGAGATGCACGGGGCCCCCTCCGCGCGCGAGCCGGATCCCCGGGTAATTTCAGTTGGCGACTCCGCTGGGGACATTTTGTTTTAAAAACTTTTAAACAAAACAAAAGATTTTTAAAACGATGATGAGGGTCAAACTTTCATTTTACCCCTTCCTTTAAGCATTGTGTGTGTGTGCACGTGCTTCGTTTTTATTTTACAAAAAAAAATAAAAATACAAAAAAATGCATCAATATACATACGTGCATACATTTAAAATTCTTCAAAAATTTCTATTTTACTCGGAAAAAGAATTTTAGAGACCGCACACTACGCGCCTTCTTGCCTCGGTTACACCGCACTCTACTCACTGCTTCTTTGCCTCGGTTACACCGCACCTATATCTATCTTCTTGCCTCGGATCTGGCTGCACTTCTGACCCTTAACCGGAGTGGTCTCGGTTGCGATCCGTTTGGTCTTCCTAGGCCTCTTGGGCGCGCGCGGGATCATTCCAAACATCCCATCCTAGCCCAAGCGTCAACCACACGTTTGAGTCTTGAGTCACACTCTGTCCGGACTCGGTTGGTTTTACCCGGTCAGGTGTCATACGGCTGGATACATATACCATGCAGGCCATTTTCGAGTCAAGGCTCGGAACTCAAGATCCCTTGCGCAAGCAAAGCGATGAAAGGTCATGCTAAAATCTTGACACGATCTTGATTTCCGAAGCTACGCCCGAACGATGTTCCGTCCGGATATACATCCATGCTCGCATGACACCATGTCATCACGCCTTTGATACGTCGGCCATGACGATATGACCCGGCCAACGCCTAACGTCACGAGATCCCTTGCGCAAGCAAGTAAAGAGAAGGTCATGCAGAACTCTTGACACGATCTTGACTCGGTGGCCGGCTCGGTTCACTATTCACATGGCTAACGCATCAAAACGAACATGACAGGCTCGGTCCTTAGGTTCGATTTTTCTTTTAGGCCGGTGGAAACCGCTTGCACTATACGACCCTCGCACAGGTGTCCATCCGCTGGGATGTCGAAATACGGGTGCAAAACGAGGGGCTTATAGCCGCACAGATGGTCTCCACTGACCCAGGATCTAGCATAGTTGCGAAAAAGAAGAGCAATCTTTTCCAACCTACCTAGGACTCTGAGAAAACATGTTTTAAGTAAATTAAAAAAAAAATAAATAAAAAAAAATAAAAAAAATCAAAGAAAATAAAAGAAACGGAAACCGCATGCCACGTGAGCTTTCCCCCTTTTATCCCGTTAGGCCATTCCTGTGTCTAAACCTTGCCCATCACCCCCTCCAGCTAACCGAGAGGGGTGGAGAATACCTAGAAGCCGCCTTTTCGGTATTGAGGTCACAAGGTCCGATAGCCGCTTCCGGTTCAACGGTCCGCACCGTCCAATACTCCCCATGACGGGATCAACGAGATAACGATGAGGAAACGGAACCCCGCCACTAAGGAATCTCCGGACAATGGAGGAGGTGCTGCGAGCCTTCGAAGCCATCAAGAAGCGCCAAGAAGAACGGCAAGCTGGATCGTCGACACCTTGCGTCTTCGAGGAACGGTTGCGGTTCCCCGGCCGATGGAACCTTTGTTCTCATAGAAGACGAAGATATACCGGCTCCCAGGTTTCTCAAAGCTATCGGCGGAGTCCCGCCTCCGCCAAGCTACGAGATCCCGGCAACGCAGCGGCTCTCGCTCAAGCTCCCCTCGGGCGTCGGTCAGCGGCTCAGGCATGCGCCTCGAGATCGGTCGGTTTCCGGCTCTGCACATCAAGCTCGGTACCAACGGCACACATACGTGCTGCTCCGCGAGATCCCAATGCATCTCGGTATCCCCAGGATTCAATCCTTTGCCTCTATACGAGCCTCGCAACCACAATCAAAAGTCCCCATTCTTACCGGGGACGGGCATCCGGCGGATATCCCGACATCTCAAGTTTGCCACTGCTAGTACGCGATTGGGGCTAACGAATCGTTTCCCCGGTTCCCAAACACAACCCTTAGCGGACCTGGCAATCACGCCCTCGGCTTGACACCCCGGGGTATGGGTTGGTATACACTCAACTACCTCCCCAAGACTCCCGAATGGCGATCCCATCGGCCAATCCACCTCCATCTTCGGTGTCCGTCCACGAAAATGGTAACCCGCCTCAAGCAGTGACCCTCACATGGCTTGGTTGATCGAACAAATGAAAGACATGCAAGGCAAGCTAGCTAGTTCTCGGAAGGACTCCCTCACTGCCTACCGATCCGAACAAAGTGGTCCCTCTCCCTCCAAAGTTCGGGATGCGGAAATGGAAAAGTTTGACGGAGCAGAATGCCCAAAAACCCACATCGACACCTACGTCACGGGTATGAGAGCGAAAGGGCAACCCCTCAACGGATGGCGAGATCATTTTCGGCATTCCCTCAAATCCACGGCACTAAGGTGGTTCCTCAATGTGAAGGCGAAAACCGCTCCACGTGGGATCGAGATTAGTGAAATCTTCCTGGAGAAGTACCGCGCCAATCTTGAATGGGAAACAAACCGCCGTGACACCGCAAGCCACTTAGAACAAAAGGATGACGAACCGGTGGGCGAATTCTACAAAAGATGGGCTGGAAGCTAAGCGAGATAATGGATCCACTTTCCAAAGAAGAGCGAGATGGACATCTTCCATTCTGCCTCAAACCATCTTTGAGGACCTTGATCGGCCACCATTTCTATCCGGATCTCCGTGCCATGGTCAGCCGGGACAAAGTTTGAAAAGACTACGAGTCTTCAAAAGGCAACGGCAACCCACTGCCTCGTCTTACCGCTATCGAACAAACCTGGCAACTTCAACTCTGCTGACGAAAGGAAAGGAAGCGGCAGGAACAGTGCACTACATTCGGAACGGAGCTCAAGTAAACCGCGATCGGGCGGCCCCGAAGAATAACAACCCCCTCGCTTCCCACGGTTCCGGCATTTTGATAACCTGGAAATGCCCTTGGAGTCAAGTATTTGAAGCTTTGGTGAAGCGAAATCTTCTCAAACCACTCGAGAATTTCCAACCGAAGACCCTCAGGCCAACATGGATATGAGCAAGCCTTTGCGCCTTCCATAACTACCCGGCCACACCACCGACAATTGCTTCGTACTCAAGCGAGGTGATTCGGGGGCTCATTGAGGAGGGAAAATTGGAACGCCCCGTGGTCCCGATACCATTGGAAATCCATTCCCCGAGCGACGGGGGTAAACTCGATAGCCATTGACGAAACCCCAGCGAGAGCGAGACTCCTGCAATTTCCGAGACCGTCGGCATCTTTGTCTCGCTATGGCTAGGAACGTGAAACAAGAGTCAAGGTCTCGTGGCCGGGAATTCCGACAAGAACGCCCGAGGGCCAGCTGTCTCCTACGATCTTTGCCCGGCCCAGAGGCATACGAATGGTTGGATCGAACGTTCCCAGGCGAGGCGGAGTCAGCGGTAGCACGGGAAGCGGTTTAGCCTTCAGACGATGACTTGCCAATATGTGAGAATCGGCACAACGAAGCTCTCCTCATCCTCATAAAGATAGAAGAGGTTCTTCCTCCCGAACGTCTTGATTGATAACGGCTCCGCGATCGACATCATCGCTTTAAGCAGCGAAACGACTCCACATCGGCCGTTCTGCGATAAGGCCTTCACCTCGGGTAATCCGAGCCTACGACTCTACTGCACGACCAATCGTAGGAATCATCAACTTGAGGATCCAATTCGACGTACAACTAGAGTCGGTAGAGTTCCAAGTCGTGGAAATCAAACCAACCTTCTCTGCTTTGTTGGGACGGCCTTGGATACATCAGATGAAAGCAGTATCATCTACTCTTCACCAATGCGTGAAATTCATCAATGCCAACGGAGCGATCGAAGTGATCCGCGGAAGCGGTGCGATGGCAAGTGCTTGGCCAGCAAGCTATGACCCGGAAGAAGGTCAGACATGACCGAATACTCTTCCCCGAGATGATTCTCCTACCTGTCCCGCTACGAAGTGGATCCTTACATCCACGCTCTAAGCCGCGGCAGTGGAAATTGAAGAACTTCATGGGTCGGGATGACAACTACGATATATGCGTGTGAAGAATGCTTGAGAGAGGATCAAGAGATGGATGCCCTAATGGAGATTGATCGAGGAGTAGACCACTTACTTCGCCGAAAACCCTCTTGCAAGCGGCTCATCACCGATCCCCGGTACAAGACAACCCTCTAGCCGACACTCTCGGATCTTACGGGGACGGCCATCACGGCTTAGTTCAATTCAACATTCGGTGTCCGGCACGGACGAACAGTGGCGCAACCTCCTCGAGGCTTAATCGGGGAAGGAGATATAGCATGCCGCTCGAATCGAGACATTGTAAATGTCGTCCAAGCAAAGATCCCAGAGATAAAGAGGCGAGATTCTATGAAAGTGATCAACATCGGCAAGAATCCACTCCGAATCGGCGAATGCTTCGCCCTCTAGAAGTAGCCCTCGGCGACTTCTATCATCAAAAACCCCCAGGGTGGTGGCAACACTAATGGAGGGACATCATCGGGAGCGGCCAAAAACCTCCGCGATCTGGTTTGAAATCGAACCGCATGCAAGCTACTTTCCGGGACTCGTACGAGGAAGATTGGCCACTGAACCGGCACCACTCCCTCTAGAGCTACGGCCATCAGGGAGTAATGAAGCTGGTCCAATCCCTCGTCGCCTATAGTCTAGCTTCGAGTCTTGTTGTACGTGTATTCACATCTTTTGTGTCTTTTGACGGCTTTACGCCGACGATTGTGAATCTTTGATCAACAATGTACGGTCTTCACGCTTTCAATAAAGGTCCGACCTTCCTAAAAAACCATCTCATTGCATCTTTAACAAATGATGACATTAACTAATCAAAGCAGTTAAATTCATCTATACAAAAGGCAAACACATTAATTAAATAAATGCATCAAGCAAACATTTAAGCATGTTGTCAAACGAGAGAAAAACCGGGCCCAAAGCTGAGAAGGTTTTAATCACAACGATTTGCAAGATTCTTTGAAGAGCGAAAGAGACGCAAGTCAGACGCCATTTCCGGCGCAAGCGGATCTTCCAATACCTCAAGAACGGGAAGCGCCTTCATGAACAAGGAAGGTCAACACACGAAGGGGTCAAAACCAAGAGCATCATGGCCCTAAAACGCCTTGCCTCTCACTTCGTCATCCTCGGGGACATGTTATACAAGAAACGCTACCATGGGCCACTCTACGGCTGCGTCGGCCCGGGAAGAAGCGAGACAAGTTCATGAGCAGAAGTCCACAATGGGGCTTGCGGTCCCCACATGAACGCCCGAGCCACGATGCAAATCATTCTCGGGATGGGCTACTCTTGGATCTCCATGGAGCGGATTGCATCCACTTTGTCCGAAGGCTGCGACAAGTGCCAGCGGTTCTCCAACCTCAATCATCTGCCGCCCCACGATCTCTCTTGCATGACTACACCTTGGCCCTTTGCCACTTGGGGAATTGACGTCATCGGGAAAATCGCTCACGCCGGGCGGCAACGGTCACGAGTTCATCTTAGTAGCCATCGACTACTTCACCAAATGGGTCGAAGCCAAGTCCTACAAGGTACTCACCTCCAAGAAGGTCGCACATTTCCTCAAGGAAAACATCATATGCCGATACGGCATCCCAAATGAGGTCATATCGGACAACGGCTCACACTTGAAGGAGAATTTGACGAGGCTGGCTGAATTCAAGATCACACGCCACAAATCTTCTCCCTACCGGCCACAAACAAACGGCGCCGTGGAAGCGACAAACAAAACCCTCGAACGGATCATCAGAAAAATGACCACCCGAGGACGAGATTGGCAGAAGGCTGCACCTTGCACTTTGGGGCTACCGCACATCGGTCGGAAACGACCACGGGAGAAACCCCATTTGCCACGACATACGGGATGGAAGCGGTCCTTCCCATCGAGCTAGAAATTCCCTCACTCAGAGTCTTCTTTGGAAAATGACATCAACGAAGTCGAATGGCTCAGAAGCCGACATGACGAATTGGCTCACGCTAGACGAAGCGACGACTAAAGGCCATGGAACACGTCAGGAGCCTATCAAAGCGGGATGGCTAGAGCTTTCGACAAGAAAGTCAAATCCCGAGACATCGGGGAAGGTGACCTTGTACTCAAGAAAAGCCTCCCACTCGAACCAACCCAGCTGGGAAAATGGGAACCCACATGGATCGGCCACTTTCGTGGTTCAAAGATCTTCTCAGGAGGCGCCATGAAGCTAACGGACCTAGACGGCAATCCGCTTCATGAATCCAGTCAACGGAAGCAAACTTCGCGAGATACTTCGCCGCTGAAGAAGAACAAGCGTGCATCTCTTGGCACTCCATGTAGTGTCGAACTACGCGAGACTGAGCCCTCTAGTCAGGAGACGTAGGCAACCTTAATTGGTCAGGTCTAAAAATACACAAAAAGTCAAAAGTTTGAATGTCAATCAAGACCTCCATCAAGCTCCGCACTTTTCAAGAACACGCCCAGGCGGTCACCTTGACCAAGTCAAGCGACGGCGGCAACATCAAAGGACATCCGAGGGTCACTCGGCATCAAACGGTGACTCATGTCCACTTCCAAGCCGGGGGCTTGTCTTCGCCCTCACGCGCTTCAAAAAAAAAAAAAAAAAAAAAAAAGAGAGCTCGAGCAAGGGCTCACAAAAAAAAAAAAAAAAAAAAAAAAAAAAAGAAGCTCAAACGAAGGCTGCGAAATTGAGGTCAAGAGCCCGACGCCAACAAGCGGCAAGGAAGCTACGAAAAAGACCGTCGAACGACTTGTCAAGGGAGCATTCAACCTCTCGGCCAAATACTGAAAGCCTCGGCAAAAGGGGATGGCCGTCATGGCTCAGACTGCTTCGATCCGCGGATGCACTGAGAAAAGTCTAAAGATGGACGCCGACAAAGTGCACAACGAAGCAAAGGCAAACAAGAGATCTTGCGTCTCGACAAAGCTTTAAAAGTAAATCACAAATCACTAACGGTTACAACATTTCTTGATGAGTTCAAGCACGGTCTACTCTCAAGTTCACAACATGCTAAAAAACTGACTTAATACATTTAACTAATAATGTGTTTGCAATGCAATGAATGGATACCTAGGAGGTCATTCCGCGCCATCTGCGCTTGTCCCTCGCCATTCTTTCCTTTCTTCCCTCGTCCCGGCGAGTCTTCTTTCGCTCCACGTGAACCAACTCTGCGTCTCTCGGTCAGAGATGCGGGGTCCTCCCCGTAGAGTCAAATAATCCGGTAGCTCTCGGGGCTTCATTCGCCGTGCTTCGGCTCGGATCTCCTCCTGCGAGTGCGCAAAGAGGACCTCTCCTGTCGGTCGGTCAACTCTAGTCTCGTAGTCAAACAAAGTGTCTCCGTCACATCGAAGGGTCGAGACCGGAGCTTCGGCACTCCTAAGGCAATAGCTACTACGGCAGCGGGTCCCGAGAATCGCTACGCACGCTTTGCTCTCCAAGAGCCACTTGGGAGCGCGACATGTTGCTCATACCGGGCCGGATGCGAGTCGTCGACACGACACTCTCCCAGACGTCTAAGAAGTACCGCGGGAGGGAAAGCGGAATACTTCCATACCCTCGAGACAATACAAGAAGGCACACAGAGCTGCCATACAAAGAGGAGCTATCTCCGCGGTAGCAAGGTCATCCCGGCCCAACAAAGGCTCTGCTTCATCCCAAGCTGGCAGGAAACAAGCGACGGAATATAGAAGGAGGACCAAGACAAACTGGAACTCGACAACGTAGGACCGCTTCTGCCAAAGATCCTCCTGGTCTCAATCCTCCGGTGCGGAACCCACCGGCGGATCTGATGCGTACCAAGGCTGTGCCATCCATCTCTCCCGGGCGGGTGATCCATATCCCGACACCGAGAGGTCGGCGAGCAAATGACCACGGGCTAAACGACGTCGGAGCCTCGGGCGTGGCCTGAAGTCTCTCTCGCGGCCACAAGGTGAGCAAAGCGGGGCTTCCCCCTCTCATAAAACGATCCCCGGTCGCCGGACGGTCGATACCATGAAGAGTCTCCCCGGCACCAACGGGACAATATCCTCTCGGCTCTGCGGTGCCCTACCACATCTAGCAGCGCCCATCACAAATGCGAGGAGGCGGCCCGAAAGAGCGTCGCTATCGTACACGAGGCAAATACATCCCAAGAGACGTCACTCTCATCATCAAGCCATGAACCGCTCCGGCGGCGCGAAATGTCGATATGACCCGAATCAAGGATCATGCCACTGCACTTCTTCCAACGAAGTACGAAGAAAGTCTGCAAGCTTCAGCGCTCGGCGCACCACCCGACGAAGAAGACGAGATGGCCTCCACCTCAGGTCCTCCAATCAAAGCCCGAAAATCTTCAAAAGTGGGCACCATTTCATTATAGGAGAAACGATTACACGTGCCTCCTAACATCCCGAAACCGCGGCGGCCACGCAGCAAATCCCAATCGGGAACGACTCCTTAAAAGACCAAAGCCAGAGCAAAGACGAAACCTTACCTCGAAAGCCCGTCTACGAGTGCCTCATACGGCGTCCGCATCCACGTTTTCAAGTGCTCTAGGAAGTGTGCTTGCCTCTCTGCGAAAGCCTCGGCAAAATTCTAGGGACATACGAAGAATCCATGGCAAAAATGGAGGTTCCTAGAGAAAATGGGGAAGAAAGCTCGAAAATGGCTGCAAATGGGGAATGAGGAAGAAAGTCCAGACAGCTTTGGAAAACATTTAAGTCCTACGAAAAGCAAGGTTGGTCCGATAACGGACCTCTTTGCAATGCTAAGTATGTCCGTACGGACCTCCTTGTCAGAGCCCATTTCCCCCAAACGGTACAAAAACGAAGGCTTTGTCCTCGGCAAAACCTTGCTCGAAACAGGATCCAAAAACATTTGGCCAAAGCCATTCTGAGCAAACCAACACTACCTGGCCACGCACTCTCGGCTCACGTGGCATGTACAAAAATAAAAATAATAATAGCAACAATTTCTAGGACAATTCAGGGAATCACAAAAATAAATGACATTACATCTTAAAATAAAAATCTTGTTTGCCATGCAAATACGTATGTTTATTACAGTACAAAAATATGCATTTGCTAAACAAAAAAAAAAAAAAAGGAGAGAGGGAATATGAAAGAGGAAAGCAAATGAATACTACTCGAGGAATCCTCGGCATAAATCATCATCCTCGCCAAGATCCTCCAAAGAAAAGTCGGGCATCCCGGCTGAACTCGCCGTCACATCCTCATCGTCGAATCCCAGAGGCACGCTGAGGCTCCCACGAGAAGTACTCGGAAGGATCAAATCCGGCGAAAGGGATCGAAGAAAGAAGGCTACGAGAATCCCTCGCACACACTCGTGCGCCGTGCGGAAGGCATGAAGCCGATAAAGGGCTGCTCCCTCGAAGGCCTGCAGCTCCAGGCGTCCGGCATCCATGCTTGTATGCCGCCTCTCGAAGGTCCCTCTAGCTGCGGCCCTGGCTCGGCTCTCGGTGGAGGAACATCCAGCTGAATGCCTCGAAAGGCATCGGCTCATCTGTTGGCATACGACGAAGACCGGCAAGACATCTTCGACGCCATCTTCTTAGCAAAGGATCTCGTCGCCACATAGCGGCGAGTCGGCGCATCGTAGGCTCTCCCGGGACTGCACAAGCAAACTGACGAGAAACGCTCATCAAATGCGGTTATACTCAACAACAAAAAGAGAAAAACGCAGAAAAAATGCCAAGATGGAAAAGAGTCGGCACGCTCACGATCTATCGGGATCCACTCTGTGCGCGGCGGGGAGCACAGCTCGGGCAGTGCAGACACCCTCCTCCGCGATCCGTCCCCACGGACATAAGTGAAATCCGGCCCCGGGCATCGGAACCCCTGGGGAGCACTTTGGACCGGCCTCTCTCTCCTCGCCACTACTGCGCGGCGTCCTCAACTTCCTCCTAACAAAGGTCTCGTACTCCTCACCAAACAAATGAACTCCTCGCACCTGCGCCCAGTGGTACCTCTCAAAATCCAGCACATCCATATCCGGGAGTCAAACATCCCAAACGGAGGATCCCTCGGAGCCACGGGAAGCACACCACGGGCGCCCGAGAAGACTCGCTCCCAGGATACATGGCGGGTGCAAGTCAAGCCTCGCGCGGCATCTTCCGTGCAGGCCAGTCACTCCTCGGGAGCTCCCTCGGAGCTCAATCCTGCCCTCATCACAGGAGCCCATGGGAACAAGACGAAACTCCTCACTTTGGCTATCTCGCTCCGACGCTCCTGCACCTCCCAGTAGGCAATGGTGAGAAGCTTACCCCTGCTGGTCCTCCTCCTCCTCCCGGCCGTACGAGCCCGCCCAGTAGAAACCCATAGCCGAGATACGCCTTGATGCCCCAGGGATCTCTATCCCACACTCTGAGCTGACTGAAAGACCTCATAAAACCATACTCATATAAACAAAAGAAAGCGAGAAGAGCTCCGGCAAAAAAAAAAAAAAAAATGGAGAAACGACAAGTTGCTAAATCAAAAACGGCAATAAACTCATACCTCGAGGAGCAAAATCAAAGCGTGCCAACCCAATTGGCTACCCAGAAACTAAACCGGGTCCAGAGAAGAAGTAGAGCTCGGCCCGAGCACTTATCGCGCCCCAAGCAATGTCTCCATGAGACCACTATCAGAGATCGATTCCGAAGCTCTCCAGCCAGCAGCAAAGTGAGGCTGCGAGCGGTCGCGTGGTTCGGAGAACAAAGTCTCGGATGAGTGCATACCACAAGAAGGAGGCCGCGCCTTATTGCTCCGGCTGTCACCTGGCCGGTACCCGGATGTAGGCCCCGATGCTGGCCGTGATCCTCATCTCTACGTCGGCCCGTCGTCCTACGGCATCCCCCCGTGCCCCTGCGGGGACGAGGCTGAAAGCCCGAGCGGCTACGGTTCGGCACATCATCCGAGATCATGTCTCTCTCCGCCACCTCACGGGCTCCCCTTTGAAGGAGAGGCCGGTATCTTGCGCCAGCAAAATCGGTGGGCGTCGCCGTCACCTTGCTCGGCCTACTCTCGGGGGTGGAAGGTGTGGGTGGTATCCGCCACCAATACTCGAAAAGGCCTCAGGAAGACACTCTGCGTTGCTTCCTCGTGTCGGACACTCCGGCCCGGGTTCTCCAGCGAACACACCTAGGCCGAGAAGCATAAACCCGACCCTCAGGGGACTACGGCCTACCGCCTGATGGTAAATATCGAACATCACATTGCCGCATGCTAACTCCTGCCGTGACCTCGAGTGACCCCAGAGTCTTCATCCTCTTAGCCTTCCCGCCGTCAAGCCCGAGATCCTCGCGAGTAAACACAGTGACAAAGAAGGTCAATGCTAATCACGATGTACTTAATATAAAGGCACATATAACTCCGTCACAAAACACGGCACATATTGCACCTAATTTTCACATACGATTATACATTTAATTTTCATGTAACCACGTCACAAAACCACGGCCATGATGCTGATACATAATTTTCACATACAATTTTTCCATGTAACAATTTTTCATGTAACGCTTTTGTCACAAAAACCACGGCACACAATGCACATAATTTTCACGTATATCATGCATATAATTTTCCCCATGCGATCCGTCACAAAACACGGCAAATACCTTTGTACACATTTTCTCGAAAAGAAAAAAGGGGGAGGGATTAAACCCTACACGACACATTTCATAAAGAAAAACAGATCCCAACACGGCACATATCCCCAGCATAAATCAGAGTCGACACGGCACACACTATATAGCACATTCTCAAAAGAAAATCCGTCCCAACACGGCACGCCATGTCACATTTTTTTTTTTTTTTTTCGCTACAAAAATATCAAAACACGGCGCATGTCACATTTTTCACAAAAATTTTCAACACTACGATAATTTTTCTCATAATGTACATACATAAATAGCATACGGTACAAAACGCCAAAGCATGCAATTCACTAGATAGGCACTTTATTTTCACAAATAAGAGCTAATCTACACATTTGCACAAAATCACTTGAATACCCACAATTTTCACAGCGTGTCCATTTTCAACAATTCATCAAGAATTTCACAAAAAATTTCACAAAAAGGCATAAAATAAAAAAAAAAAAATTCAAAAATGCGAAAAACTAAAACCTAGTTCTAGCATTCAAAAATTCGACGAGGGAATCAAAGCGGAACTGATTTCTTACCTCCCCAACGTTCATGGAGCGACGATTATGCACCTCGGATTCGGATACAAAACATCCGGGTTCTTCGAAGATGGGAACGAGGTCGATTCCTTTGAAGCTCCATTGGCTCGCTCAACCACTTCTGACTGCGTTGTCTACGGCTCACTTCGAGATCTCTCAGCCATTGCGAGCAAATCAAAGGAAAAATGGAAGATTTTGGTGCAAAAATGGAGGTTTTCTCCTTCTCTCTCTCATTTGTTCGTAAATGGCGAAGAAGAAGAAGTGAAGGAGCCTCGGTTTTAACTGCCCCTTTGGTCAAAATCGGGAGCTGTAAAAATCAAGCATGATTAAGGTACGGACCTCTTTGCAACCCGAGGTTGGTCGTACGGACCTCTTTGCAAGGGGGTGCCCAAATGACTTTGCCGCATACTTACAAACTTTGCCTGAAAGCACATCCTAAGGCCTTTTTCGGCAAATCGAGTGCGGGTGAATGGTCCACCTAACCACTTGAAATCAATCCCGTAGTCAGGCGTAAGACCCGGTCCTCGCCCACTTCAGCGGCAAATCAGCCATAGGCGGTAGAGATGTAAGCAGGAACTATAGCCGCTCCACGGCAATCGGCCCATCAAACGTAAATGCATTGCCCGTTCAGCGGCAATTCGAAGAAGAGAGCTTGACACACTCCCGGCCGCGAATATCTGGCCCCTTTGAGAAACGCCTCAAGCAGCCTTCAGCGGACAACTCGGCCACTTGAAGGTCAGAAGTCATCTTCCCAACGAGAAAAGGACCCCTACGGGGTCATACATCCCCGGCAACTCAATTGGCTTACCAGGCGGATCAGATGTAAGCCCGAACTTCGCCACCTTCAACAGCGAATCAACCGTCCGAGCCATCAAAGCAAATGGCTTGAGGCTCACTCCCCGACAAAAGTCGAGGAAAGTCATACAAGCTGCATATCCCCGGCCACCGGGCCATCATCCTCGCCCACTCAACGGCAAAACAAGCACCTTGTGAAGGAGCTGACATCTCACGTCTGAGTCCCGAGCACGAAGCGCCTCCCAGCATGCCAAATGATGAGGCAATCATCGGCGTAAATCATCCTTGCCCAGCTTCAACGGCGGCTTGAGCGAGCCTGGCCGGCGTCATGCGTCGCTAAGTCAGGCCTTCTACATCGAAGCATGCAAAAGCACTGATGGCATCTCGCCTCCTCGAGATCACAAGGCGGCCGCGCCTCAGGCGCAATCATGAAGACGGATTCAAGTCCTGTGACTATCTCAGAGGCCACCGGAAGACGCCCAAAAACCGCCGATTAGGAAAATCGTAAAATTTCCATCCCGGGCGCGCACCAACAGTACTCAGCGACCTATACGGTCACCGGACGCCTGCGTCCTCACACCAGGACCTATCACGATGATGCGCTGGACATACGCCCACGTCATATCAGGCCTATCACGGTCACCGGGCCATACCGTCATATCCCGACTTTATCACGGTGGCGGGCCTTGTGTCCTTATCACCGACATGCGGCGGTCACCACGGACGCCGCCAGCGTCCTTATCACCGACCTATCTGGTCACCCGGACGCCGCGCGTCCTTATCACCGACATCGGTGCCACCGGAGCGCCGCGCGTCACTTATCACCGACACATGCGGTGCCGGGACGCCGCGCGTCCTTATCACCGACCACCTTATCACCGACCTATCACGGTCGCCGACGCCACCACGTCCTTATCACCGACCTATGCGGTCGCCCCCGGGGACGCCACCACGTCCTTATCACCGACTATCTGGTCACCCCGGGGCGCCGCGCGTCCTTATCACGGAAACTATCTGATGCGGTCACCGGGCGCCCGCCGCGCGTCCTTATCACCCAAACCTATGCAGTCGCCCCGGACGCCACCCACGTCCTTATCACCGACTTTATCACGGTCACCGGACGCCACGTCCTTATCACCGACCTATACGGTCGCAGGGCACGCGTCCTTTATCACCGACCTATCACGGTCACCCGGGACGCCGCCGCGTCCTTATCACCGACTATCGGTCACGGGACGCCTCCGTCACGCTGGCCATCACACGACCTATACGGTCACGGGGACGCCACCACGTCCTTATCACCAACCTATACGGTCACCCGGGACGCCACCACGTCGCATCACCCTCCTATGCGGTCACCCGGACGCTCCACCGTCCTTATCACGACCTATCGGCGGTCACACGCGCGTCCTTATCACTCCGGCACTATCACGATCGCAGACGCCACCGCGTCCTTATCACCCGACCTATACGGTCCACCCGGCACGCCGCCCGTCCTTATCAGGCCTATACGGGCGCCGAACTACGTCCGCACCTGACCTTGGCGGGATACGGTAGGGAAGCGTCTATCACCACCCGGTCTGATCGCGGTCCTTATCAACTCCGGCCAGGCACCACCACGCCCGCATTCACAAAACACTCACCCCACACCCGAACTACGACCGAGGCTTGCTTGAGCCCGCGGAGAATACTATTGAGGTCCGGCCTATTGACCTAAACGGTCAAGGAGCACGTCCTCACTTTGACCCTCACGGTCACTTCCTCTCCCGGCCACGCGATCCAGATTAGGACCACTTATCTTATCGGCAACCCCACTTCTTTCATAAGTGACGTCGTCGAGGGCTTACGTAAGTACCCCAACTGGATCACTCCCTTTCAAACACACGGGAAACACCGCGAGACTCATCCACGCAGTCTCGTAGACCTCTCTCACTCAAAACCCTCTTAAAACCCTCTCAAACCCCCAACCAAACCAGGGAGGAGCCTTTGCAGGATAAAGGGACAAAGGGCCTTTCGGGAATTTTCGGGAAGCGGAAAAGCAATATAGGTCCG
Organism: Adenophora triphylla var. japonica; assembly: GCA_022495995.1. NCBI lineage: Eukaryota > Viridiplantae > Streptophyta > Magnoliopsida > Asterales > Campanulaceae > Adenophora > Adenophora triphylla. The sequence continues at coordinate 227,765 of JAFEMH010002107.1, read as the reverse complement.
TACGGACCTCTTTGTTTCCATAATTACTAAATCCCCTTAAAGTCCACAATATTCCCTCAAATCCGGGAGAAATGATGGTTTCCATGCGAGACTTGGTCCGTACGGACCTCTTTGCATGCAAGATGGTCCGTACGGACCTCTTTGCAAGGGAACATCATCATTTCCAGAATATTCACCATCCTTGCATATTCCCTCAAATCGAGGAAAACCAAAATCTGGATAACCAAGGAGGTCCGTACGGACCTCTTTGCACCAAATACGAGACTATAAATAGAGGGCTCCCCCTCCTCATTTTTACACACCTCCCTCTTCTCTCTTCCTCCCTAAGCCTTCGGCTCCCCTTCTAAGCCCTTTCGAGGCATTCCCGGCCCCTTCGGATCCTTCCGAGGCCTTCCGAGCCCCCTCGAGGTGCTCAGAAGCCTCTCAGCGCTCCCGAGACGCTCAGCGCTGCCCCGAGGCACTCTCGAGGTACTCTGAGGCCCCTCGTGGTACTCCGAGGCCTTGCACAGTCTTTCCCACGGTGTCCGGCTCTTTCCGAGTCAAACCGGCGATCCCAAACCTTGCCGAACCTGCCGAATCCAACCAACGATTCCAACGCACGCCGAACCTGCCGGCCAGATGATCAGCGATCCCCACGCACGCGAACCTCTGCCCAAACGCGGCCTACGGTTTCAACTCACGCCGAAACTACGTCCGCGGACAACCGGCATCCTGAAGCAATCCGGAACGCTACTCCGACCTCAAACACTATTCCCTGTGGAAGGCAGACACGAACCAACATTGGTAAGGCTTCCTTCCTATTCTATTTCAATACATTTCAATACAATGTAGACATCCGATCTGACATGCATTTTTAAAAAGCACACACACACACACACACAACTTTTTAAAGGATATTAGGGGTATCCGAAAGACTCGTTTTACGAGGCGACTCGGGTGAGCTCTAATATTCTAATATTCTCTTCTAGGAGTCATCGACCTCCGAACTCAAAATCTCATCACACAAAAACGGTTTAAAATTTATCTTTAAGCGATGCCCTTTTCAATGTTTTGGGCTTAATAAAAACGGCGTGGCGACTCTACAAAGCAAAACACAGCGAGACACCTCCAACCTTCGCAAACGCTAAGACGGAATAAGCCAGATGCCGGGGCGCGATTGTGCTGCCTCTCGGATCCGGGCGAACATTCCCGAACAGCGACGAAACAATGCGAGATGCACGGGGGCCCTCCGCGCGCGAGCCGGATCCCGGGTAATTTCACATATGTGATTTAAAACTTGTGCAAACTCGAGGAGGTAAAAAGTACTTCATTACATTCATAGACGATTGCACTAAGTATTGTTATGTTTATCTCTTAAGAAGTAAAGATGAAGCCTTAGGGGCTTTCGAGACTTATAAGAAAGAAGTTGAGAATCAACTTAACTTAAAGATTAAGAAAATTAGAAGTGATAGAGGAGGAGAATATGAAGCTCCGTTTGAAGGACTATGTTGGGAATCCGGCATAATTCATCAAGCAGGCTCCATATATACCCCTCGATCCTAACGGAGTTCTTTGAACGCAAAAATCGTACTCTCAAAGAAATGATGAACTCATTTTTGATAAGTTCAGGCTTACCCGACAACTTGTGGGGGGAAGCTATACTCACTTCTAACTATATTCTTAATAAGATACCCAAGAAAGGTATTTATAAAACACCCTATGAATTATGGCATAATCGTAGGCCGTGTTATAAATACCTTAAAGTGTGGGGTTGTCTAGCTAAGGTTGAAGTGCCTAAGCCAAAGCAAATAAAGATCGGTCCCAAGACGGTTGACTGCATCTTTATTGGATATGCCAATAACAGTAGTGCCTATCGATTCATAGTGCACAAGTCAGAAATTCCTGATATGAATGCAGGAATGACAATAGAATCAAGGAATGCAGTATTCTTTGAAAATATCTTTCCTGCCAAGGATAGGAAAGAAGGTATTTCTCAAAAGAGAACATATGAATCTACAAACGGTCCATCTCAAGTAGAAGATGAAGGACCTAGACGTAGTAAAAGGGCAAGAGTGGAAAAGTCTTTTGGTCCTGATTTTTCATCATTTATGTTGGAAAATGAACCAGCTACTGTTAAAGAAGCTGGACCGGACAGTACGTTCTGGAAAGAGGCTATTAACAGTGAGATAGAATTCATAATGCTTAATAATACTTGGGAGTTGGTTGATCTTCCTCCAGGATGCAAACCGTTAGGTTGTAAATGGATCCTTAAAAGGAAGTATAAGGCAGATGGATCTATCGATAAGTACAAAGCGCGGCTAGTAGCCAAAGGGTTTAGACAAAAGGAGGGATATGAATTCTTCGATACATATTCTCCTGTCACAAGGATCACATCTATACGTGTTCTCATAGCTATTGCAGCAGTGCATAATCTTGAGATACACCAAATGGATGTGAAGACAGCCTTCCTAAATGGAGAGCTAGATAAAGAAATTTACATGGAACAACCTGAAGGGTTTATGGTTCCTGGTAAAGAAAATAAGGTGTGTAAACTTGTAAAGTCGCTGTATGGACTAAAACAAGCACCTACGCAATGGCATGAAAAGTTTGACCGAACTATGTTGTCAAATGGATTCAAGATTAATGAATGTGACAAATGTGTCTACATTAAAGGAACATCTGAATCATTTGTAATAGTCTGTCTTTACGTGGATGACATGTTGATAATGGGAAGTAATCATGAATTGATCATGAATACCAAAGGCTTGTTGAGGAAGCACTTTGACATGAAAGATATGGGATTAGCCGATGTCATATTAGGAATAAAGATTTCTAGAACATCAGAAGGAATAGTCCTGTCACAATCCCATTATCTGGAAAATGTACTTCGAGAATTCAATGTCATTAACAGCCCTCCGGCTAAGACACCGGTAGACTTAACTCTACACTTAGCAAAGAACAGAGAGGAACCAGTTTCTCAGTTGGAGTATGCAAGAATAATCGACAGTCTGATGTACTTAACGAATTGTACACGTCCAGACATTGCATATCCAGTGAGCAAACTAAGCAGGTTCACGAGTAATCCCAGTACAGATCATTGGAAAGAACTAATGAGAGTATTGAGATATTTAAAGTATACTATGAATCATGGGATACTTTATAAAAGATATCCAGCAGTATTAGAAGGATACTGTGATGCAAACTGGATATCTGACACAAAAGACTCAAAATCCACAAGTGGATATGTTTTCACAATAGGTGGAGGAGCAGTGTCATGGAAATCCTCCAAACAAACATGTATAGCCAGATCCACGATGAAATCTAAGTTTATAGCTTTAGATAAAGCTGGAGAAAAAGCAGAATGGCTTAAGAACTTCCTGGAGGATATTCCTTGTTGGAGTAAACCTGTGCCTGCTGTTATGATACATTGTGATAGTCAATCAGCAATAGGAAGGGCACAGAGCAGTATGTACAATGGTAAGTCTAGACATATACGTCGTAGACATAATACCACTAGACAGTTGATCAAGAATGGGGTTATCACAATTGACTATGTAAAGTCAAATGATAACATAGCGGATCCGTTTACAAAAGGTATAAAGAGAGATCAACTGTATAAACTGTTAAGGGGAATGGGCTTAAAACCCACAATAAAAGAACTCATAGTGGACACTCAACCTTGAGAATTGGAGATCCCATGCCCTTGGTTCAATGAGACAACCAAGCTATAAGTTCTAGTATAATCACTTGGAAACAACAACTCGGTTGAATGACCGGGAGATGTTGAATACTCATTCCCAGAACATCCAAGTATAAGCACCTGCAGCAGTGGTGAGGATAAGTTGAGAAAACTTTTAATGATTTCTATACCTACGGGTGGAGTAGTGCAGGATACTCCTTATAGAATGAATCACCTATATAAGTGAGAAGTAACTTGGCCGCTTCTAATGTGAACACTTATGAAATGAGATACGGTCCAGGGCCGAAATGGACAAAACGTGAGAACAATAAAATGTTAGAGCTATTATTATGTGAGTATTGTTGTCTTGGTATACATCATACAGTCACTGGTTCAAAGCGACTCGCTACCAAATGGCTAGTATATCCGATAATATTTCACTAGGGGAGATTCAAAGCCATAAGCTATCTATCCCGATGTAATAATGGTTCGCCGGAACTTTTGGACGAAATTGCATACATGCATTAATTGTCATTCATGTGGGGGATTGTTGGAAATGGGTAACGAAAGTTAAGTTTGACTTGTCGTTGGCCTAACTTTCTAACGGAAGTTCGTTAAACTTCCAACGGAGTTTGTTATTTGTTAACGAAGTAAGTTACAAAATGTATTCTACATTTAGGGTAGATAATGAAACTCATTTATTGTCTCAAAACCATTTCCGGGTGAATGAGAAATTAATGACAAAGATTTGTAACTTAACGAGAGTTGTTTAAAGGGTTTTTTGATGTGGTTTAATGTGCTCGGCCGAGCAGAGCATAGCAAATTGGCTAAGTCTCTGGACAATCTTGCTCGGCCGAGGCATATGCCTTGCTCAGCCGAGCAGTGTGATTGACACGGCCGTGCGAGTCCTTTGACTCGGCCGTGCAGCTTGGCGCTCGGCCGAGCGAGTCCCTTGACTCGGCCGAGCAGTTCCTGAACAGGTGCCAATTAAAAAGAAAAGTTGTGACTTTTCAAGGGAAAAGCCAAAAACCCCTTAACTCTCCTTATATAGTTTCCCTCCGAATTTCAATTCATACTTACATTCAGTCATTTGAGCCTCTCTACCTACATTTGAGATAGATTAACATAGCCAAATCATTTCATCTTGTTGCATTAAATTCCTTCAAGTCCAAAGTTCCAAACTTTCCATTGTTCGTTAGAATTGTTAATTTGGTGTGCTCCTATTAACAATTAGAAGTCGTTTCATCTCACGAGAAGTTTGTCATCAACCGTAAGCACCTGTGCGGGATAAATAATTCTTACGGAAATTGTGTTAAACACAAGACTCGACTATTTGTGGTTTGCTTTTCAATTTCCGTTATAATTTCCGTTATCTTTCTCATCCTTCTTTGTTATTTCCTTAAGAAGCCTAACATAAAATCCCTACAGATATGACTTCATTTGTGTTTAGTGTGTTTGAATCTATTGATAATACTGAGCCTAAAACTTATAATGAAGCTTTAAATTCTGCTAACAATAATGAGTGGATTGATGCTATGAATGATGAGATGAATTCTTTGCATGTTAATGATACTTGGACTTTAGTTCCTAGACCAAAAAACTGTTCAATTGTTTCTTGTAAGTGACTCTATAAAGTCAAGGATGAATCCGACTCTGTTAGATTTAAAGCTAGACTTGTAGCAAAAGGTTTTACTCAGAAAGAAGGTATAGATTACAATGAATTATTTCCTCCTGTTGTTAAATTCACAACTGTTAGGATTATGCTTGCTTAAGTAGCTCAGTTTAATTGAAAAATGAAACAAATGGATGTTAAAACTGCTTTTTTGCATGGAGATCTTGATAAAAAGATTTATATGAAGCAGCCTGAGGGTTATATTGATAATATTTGTCCTGATTATGTGTGTTTACTTAAAAAGTCGTTATATGGGCTTAAACAGTCTCCTCGTAAGTGGAATCTGAAATTTGATAAATGCATGCTAGATTTAAAATTCCAGTGAAGTGCTTATGATCATTGTTTGTATTTCAAGAAAGATACGAGTGTGCCTGTTTTCTTGCTTATATATGTTGATGACATGCTTCTTATTAGTCCTTGTTCTAAATTCATAGAGAATGTTAAAAATTGCTTGAGTGCTAAATTTGACATGAAATACCTCGGTGATGCTAGTAAGATACTTGACATGAATATAATCAAAGACCGTGAATTATCTATTATTTACTTGAATCAAAGTTCATATGTTGAAAAGATTTAAGTAAATTCTCTATGAAAGATGCTAAGTCTGGTTATACCCCTCTTGCTTCTCATTTTGTGCTTAGTAAAGAGCAGTGTCCCCAAAATGATTTTGAGTTAGACCAAATGAAAAATATACCTTACTCGAATGCTATTGGTTCTGTTATGTACTTAATGGTTAGTACCCGTCTTGATATTGCTTATGCTATTTCGTGTTTAAGGCGTTATATGTCAAATCCTGATTTGCCCCATTGGCAAGCACTTAAATGGTTGTTGAGGTACTTAAAGCATTCGGTAAGTTATGGTTTGAAATTCACTAAGTGTGATGAAGGTATAAAATTGGTTGGTTATGTTGATTCTAATTATGCTAATGATATGGACAATAGAAAATCTACCACTTCTTATGTGTTTACCTTATGTGGCTCTTGTATTAGTTAGAAATCTCAGTTACAGCCAATTGTGGCTTTGTCTACGACAGAATCTGAATATGTGGCTATGACCGAGGCTATAAAAGAGGCCATATGGCTTAAAGGTTTAATTTCTGAAATTGGTTTTCTAGATGATAAAGTGATAGTTTTTTCTGATAGTGGCATTCAATTGGGTAAAAATCCTGTTTTTCATGATAGAACCAAGCATATAGATGTTAAATATCATTTCATTTGTGATGTGATTGCTTAAAATGTTGTTTATCTTGAAAAAATTGACACCAATTTTAATCCTGCTGATATAGGAACTAAATGTATGCATGTTTCAAAAATTTTGAATTGTTTGAAAATTTTGAATTTTAACACTTCATGTTGATGCTTGTGTTAGTTTGTCCCAAAAATCCTCTTCTTTACTTTGTGTGAAGTTAGGGTGTCTAGTTTTGTTCCTTTCTATGTGATAGGAATAAACTAGATTGTTTACCTTCCGTACTTTGTTCTAACTTTGTGTTGGATCAAGTGCTGAAGGCTAAGGCGATGATGACTATGCCCAGTAAGTGTATCTTATGAGTGCATCGTGAATTGTACTAGTGTGTCACGAACCGGCACTTGATCCAAGGTGGAGAATGTTGTTATGTTTTATGGGCTTTGGCCTAAAAGTGCAGCCCATCTTTGGCCCAAAAGCCCACCCCTCTTTTTTCCTTCAGCCTTGGTCGTGTTTTCAATTAGAAAGAGGGAAGACTTTGACTTGGTCTTTTCAAGTTTGCGATCTCTTTTGCTGGTTCCTACTCCGGCAATTTCGCCGTTGAGTTCCTCCTCCTTAACGATTGATTCGGTCGATCGGGTAAGCTTCTTCTTATCTCTTCTCCTCTTCAGCGCCTATATAAAACCCCCCACCCCCTTCTCTACAGCGCAACACACACAGAACAACACACTAGTGTTTCTTCTCTAATTCACACACGGTTTTGGGGTATCTATTCTGGGCTTATAGGGAGTTTTGTAGAGAGTGTTTACTGGATTAGCTTGGGCTAATTGGGTAATTGATTCAGATTAGGGTTATCTGTTAGGGTTCTCTCTCTCAAATTAAGCGTGATTTGATTCTCTGTGTGTGACTTTCGTGAGTACAGATTTATGTGCATGTATTACTAGGCGTGGCTAGTGTTGGGAGTGGGCGTTGGTTTTTCTGTGTAGGCTGTCCGGAGTTGGCTGTTATAAGTTTGGAATTGGAGGGTTTATGGCCCGGGTGTTCTTGGACTGCTTTGCTGCCTTTCGGATACATAATAACACCTTGGATCGGTGACCTTGTATTGTGGCTGAATTTCAGATCAAAAGGATACTTGGGCCTGAGTCGATATTGTTGGGGTATCAACCCAAGTCCCATATCGGCAATTGAAAGAAGAGTTGTCTGGTATAAAAAGGTGTTCACCCACTTCATTTGTAAGAGGCCTTTAGGGAGATGGCCCAAGAGCAAATCCATGTGGGCTGGGTCCAAAGCGGACAATATCTTACTAATGTGGAGTGGTGGGGTGGTCGCGGTCCCAACAACTAGTATCAGAGCCGTGGTTAGTGGATGGGCGCGACGTAGTGAACCGTATGTGGATGATGTGGATTTTCCTCTAGTGGTGTGACCTCGTGAATGGAGCACTGTGTATGCCTTGTGTCGAAAGTCTTCCTGATATTGGTGATAAATCAGGCGGCATGTCCCGAAGTGGTGAATAGCGACAGTATAAGATTCGCTAGAGGTGGTCCTTGGTTTGAGGGGAGGATTGTTGGGGTATCAACCCAAGTCCCACATCGATTGAAAGAAGAGTTGTCTAGTATAAAAAGGAGTCCACCCACTTCATTAGTAAGAGGCCTTTTGGGAGATGACCCAAGAGCAAATCCGTGCGGACCGAGTCCAAAGCGGACAATATCTTACTAATGTGGAGTGGTGGAGTGGTCGCGGTCCCAACACCTTTTAATTTAAAAGAATGTATACGTGCTTATGCATTGCTTATACGATGAAAAAAAATTGCTCTTAGACGTTTTCCTAATTCAAAAATACAAATATTTATTTTGGGATAAACTAAAACTAAAAGTGAAACATTAAGCCTTGCTGATTGGAAATTGTACAGAGTGCCCCTCCATATGTTTTTGAAGTTTTGACCAATTAGTACCCCACCCAAATAAAAACTACCTTTAAGGACTAACATTATTAAAACAGGCAAAAAGCCCCTCAATTTTTTTGGACCAAATTGCCCCTCATACCCCCCCTCTCTCTCTCTCTCTCTCTTGACGCGTTGCCTTACCTGCTCCATTTCTCTCTCTTTTTTTTCTCTTAAATTTTTAAAATGCAATATCTCAAAATTTAAAATTCGAAAAAATTATCTGAAATCACTATTTTAATCGCATCGCCAAGACGAATCAAACAAGTTTACTCATCATATATTTAAAATTTTATAAATAAAATAAAATTATTTTTCAACAAATGTGAAATAGATTTCACAGTTGTTCTATAAAAGAATGACATAAAAACAGAGAAATCGCTTCGCTGCAGGAGGAAGTTTAAAAATTGGAAACCGTTGAAGAACTCAAGCAAAAAAACATGCAGATTCTTGTTCTTGAAATAAGCACACTCAGTCATTGAATGTGCGCTCGCCCGAAATTTTGTTTTCGATGATGATAAATAGGAGTCGCCACTGTAAATACCCAAATCTGGCTCATGCCTTCCGGTTAAACTTTCCGGCAATTTCGGTAAGTTTTTCGGTAATTCCCCGAACCTTCCTAATGTTTCGGAAATATTCCGGAACTGTTCCAAATTAATTAAGGGCTGAAAGGAAGGCTTATCCATTAAGAAACACGTTTTTCTTAATTGGGAGGAAAGTTCTAGAATTTGCCACCTTGCATGTTTCTAGAAATGCTGAGTCATTGTGGATAATGCCGCACGACTGCATTAGCCAAGGACCTCCAACCGCACGGCTTCATTCGCTCTTCCCAGATTGCCTATAAATAGAGCCCTCCTCTACCCATTTTAATCATCAACAAAAAAACACAATATCACCACAATACGAAAAATACACTCCAAAAGGCTGCTGGAAGTTCAAGAAGGTTGAAGAAGAAGGCCAAGAAACCACCTCCCTCCTCCTTGAAGATCCCAAGATCAATCCTTCCTCCTAGTTCCACCCCAAAGAAGAAGAGGCCACCATTGGTAACCTCTCACTCCCTAATCTTGCATCCTAATTGCTCTATGTGAATTAAATTGCTCATTGCATTCATATATTGTTATTATCCTTGCTTGGGACTTGGTAGTTTAAAGATCATATCTTTATCATCCCCCTTCCCCTTTGCATGCATTAGGCATCCCTTGCCATTAAAAATGTAATATTTATATATAAAGGTGCATCCTTTGCACCTAAAAAACCCATTTTTACATAAAAATGTCATCTTAATGCATCCTTTGCATATAAAGATCAAGTCTTTATCATAAAAATGCATCCTTTGCACATAAAATCCTTTTTCATGCATCCTTTGCATTAAAGATCATATCTTTATCTTAAATTAGCATCCTATGCTTTTCAGAATGCAATCTTTATGCATCCCTTGCATATTTGAATCCCAATTTCTTCATAAAAATGCATCCTTTGCATAAAAATCATGTCTTTACATTAAAAAAGCATCCTTTGCAATAAAGATCACTTCTTTAAATCAAAAAGCATCCTTTGCAATCCAAAATGTCATCTTTTCACTAAAAATGTCATTTTTACATGCATTCCCCCATGTCCCCATTAGCAACCTCGGAACGGACCGGTGTAAAGATCCTATCTTTACATCGTTTCTTCCATAAAGGTTTCATGATCTCTTTAGAAAGGGACAACCTTGAACCCTATATCTCCAATTATCGCTTAAGACGAGTATGAAGCATCTATATAAGCTCGACCGTCTTAAAGCGTAGGATTGATGGGCTAAGGACCCTCCTTTTCTAAAGAACCTCATCTTTGACTATAAAGAGAGTCATTCTCTCGATCACGCAAGTCCCGAGGTTAAAAAGCGATGATCATAAGTCCAAGATGAGGACGGGATCAAAATCCCGAATACATAAAATCCAAGAAATCCCGAGCGACAACCAATAAATGGTTTGTACGTCCGGAAGACAACTTGGGACATCCCACCCCTTTTCAAACACATGCACACAAGAAAGCACGCAAGCAAGCACGGTTAATGGAATCTTGGGAGACTTGCTCAGGCAAGGAACCTTGGGTGAACGACGATCCGTTCTTCCCAAGGGGTAACTTAACCTCCGAACCCATAAAACCTTTTTTTCAAAGTTTTGAGGTAATCAAAATGGCGTGGCGACTCCGTTTTTCAAATTAAACCGGATGTTTTCAAACTCGCGTGAATCCAAACACACAAAAATTTGGGCACACATTCACAGTTTGGCGACTCCGCTGGGGATATCCCAAAGGAGAAAAGCTTTATTTTCAAAACAAAAAAATTGATACTCGGTATATAGGTGGACACCACTTAACCTTCCTGTATCGCTCCCTAACCCGGGGCTTGGAATAACCGGTGGTTTAACAATCCCACGTACCAGTATCCCTTTTCGAAAAAAAAAATTTGAAAAAAAAAAATAAAAGAAAGCTTTTCCCTTTGAGCGGGTTAGACTCCCGTCGCTGATTTCATTAATCGTGCTTGCTTTCTTTGCCTTGCATTGCATCATTTGCATCTTGGAATCTGTGCATACTTCGAACGGGAAACAACCCGAAAATAGCAAAGGAGTGGAACCTGGAAAATTGATCCATGCAGTCGTACGGCTCAATCCTCCTTGGATTCTGACCGGGCGACCTTAGTGGCAATTCCACCAGGAAAAATTGAGGTTAATCTGGCAGCCTTGGCAGCTTGGGGCTACTCAGTTCCAAGACTGACTGGGGCTCCCAGAAAATTTACGTGCTTATCTGCTGCATTCTCCCCTATCCCGAAAATCATTCCTTTAAAACACATTTCATGAAAATCTCTGTTTTAACTCAAAAAGGAACATTTTTAGGAGACCGCACACTACGCACACCTGATATATCCTGTACACTTTGCACGCACGTCCTTCAAACCTGGGGTGGTTCCAGCTGCAGTCACGGACAGCCTTACGATGCTCCCGGGCGCGCACGGAATCATTCCAACCTCCCGTGGCGGCCGGTGTCGACCAATGCACAGTCCGTGTCACACGTTTCAAAAAACCGTGACTTTTTGGTTGGTTTTTGGTCTAGTCCGTGTCATATAGCCCAGTTGCATACCCTCGTAAAGGTCAAGCCTTAGATCATAACGGAAGTCAAGGTCTCTCGCTCAAGTGAAACCCTGCCAAAATTCCGACAAGGAAAAATCGGTGGGATCTTGACTCCGACATTGACTTTGACCTTGACCCGCACGGAATGCGTAAGAGTCGAGACCGAGTCTTTGCCAAAAAATCCAAAGATCTTTCGCTCAAGCGAAGCTCTGCCAAAATTCCGACAAGGAAAAATTGGCAAGATCTTGACCCGGCATTGACTTCGATTCTGACTCACGCACTGCGTATGCAACAAAGCTCAATGTGACACTGTGTCATCCGGCTTTTGCTGCCCGACCTATGCCTATTATCTTCTCGGACATTACCGAAAGTCAAAACGTCATTCGCTCAAGCAAAACTCTGCCAAAATTTCGTTAAGGCAGAAAGACGAGACTTTCCCGGTATTGCCTTGACTATAATTCGCATCGCTCGTGCGTTGAAGGTTCCTATGACCCGCTAGACCCGTTAGGAGCGTTCTTTACTCTCGGTCGGTGGGATCCGCGTGCCCTATAGGACCCTCGCAGGCTGTCCACCCTGGGAGGTCGAAATACAGGTGGAATACGAGGGGCTTATAGACGTAGTGACGGAACCCACTGATCCAGGATCTAGAATAGTTGCGAAAAAGAAGGGCAAACCCCCTTTTCCAACCAAATAGAAATTAATAAAAGACACTGTTTTAAGTAAACTGGAAGATTCCTAATTTGTATATTGCTTGAGCCTTCAGCCTAAACACCTACCCCGAGTCTAAACCTCTCCTATCCCTTTCCCGCAGCGAGAAAGAAGTGGGTGAGAACACCGGGTCAGCAACTTGTTAGCACAGAATTCTCAGACAGTTCGCCAGAATCCTCGGTTTGGTCAGTCCAGAGAGTCAGAATGTCCGATTCGACAGAGAAACGATCTTGGTTTGGGTAACCAGATGACTAGGGAAGAAGAGCTAGCCTATAGCCAATGCCCTCCCCCATCCTCATATAATCCATTGCCAAAGACTGTCCCTTTTCAGTCTTCCCCAATATCCCAAGCCGTCAGGGTCCCGACACCCTTGCAGCCTTTGCATTCTCCCATGGGACTCTTTCCCTCCTTTCAGCCTGATCCAAATCTCCTTACCCTGGAATCTCAGTACCAGCCTGACCCCTCTAATTTCGTCAACGCCTGTGAATTTGCCTATCTCCCAGACAGTGGTAGTGAAGAATCAGTCGGAAATGAGAATAGGAATGGATGGATTTACAGTGATGATGACAGTTCAGTAGAAGGAATGGACTTGGAGTCAGCGGAAGTGAAACCCAAAAGGCAAGATGAGGTAGAAAACCACAAACCTGGAATAGGGGATGGAATCACTTCAAAGTGTATCTGCAGCCTGTATGAAGGCTTGGGAAAGGAAAAGGATGCTAGCTCAGATGAGGCAGCGTATGAATCCTACATCCTAGAGTTCAATACTCCTTACAAAGACTTGGTCGGTGAATGGAGGAACTTGATCGAAGCTTTAGCTGAAAGAGGGAAGTGGGCTCCACCCGCCGATCTGGAACACGTAAGCGTCGCTGAAGCCAAACCCTCATCGGGAAGAGTAGACTCTGTTACAGTGTTAATAGTCACTCCTGAAACCTTGTCTGAAGAAGAGTGTATGGATGCCCTGGAGAGAGTTTTAAGTTTCGAGGCGACCCCGATCCCCTTTATGTCCTGTGATGACAATGATGTTTTCTTGGTAATCCCCAAGTCAGAGGAAGAGTCCAAGATACCTCTTATATGGCGTCAAGTATCCCGACCTGCTTTTGCCCTCATTGGTCATCAAAGTCAAGATGAAAGTTCTCACGAGAGTTACTGTAGCGATACTGATGAAGACACAGTTGAAGTGCCAGAAGGAACAGTAGAGGAATGGTTAGCCCAGAAGACGAAAAGCCCAGAAAACCTTCCCGACAGTAAAGAACAGGAACCCGCCACGAGGTTTGACCCCGCAGAAATCCTTATTGATGATGGAATTTCCCACTTCAGAAAGTGTTTGGCCAACGTCAAAGATGCCGTCAGAAGGTTGACCCCTAGAGAAAGAAGGGACATGCTTGACAGCGATGAGGAATGTGATCCCACTCTGTTGAAAAAGTTGCTAGGTCCGGATGAGAAAGCCATTCGCCAGGCTCCAGACCCCGAAAGTGATAACTCCTGTTGTATGCTGACTTTGAAAAGTTTGAATGAGACTGTGAAGGCTTTAAACGGAGAAGGTGAAGCTGAAACCAGTCGGCTGTTGAGCCAATTAGAGAGTCAGAACTCAGAAAAGGTCAGAAAGCCAGTAACCTGGAATCAGATTCGAGAAGCAGCCTATGCATCCAGTAGCGATGGCAGATTAATCAGATTAATCAGCAGAATTGGCCATACGCCAGCAAGAGCCCGCCTCTGACTTTGAAAGAGCTGACAAAATCCTCCATTAGGAATGATGACCCGGAAAGGTCTAATGTCTATGTGATGACTCGGTAGGGACAGATGAGTATTGAACAGCCTAAGGGTGATAAAAGAAATGCCGTTTCTGAGCCGAAAACAGACAAAAGACCCTATAAGCCAGAAGCAGAAAAGCCCGACTCTGACAAGGAGGATCCAGTCCTAACTCAGTTGAAGTGTACTCAGGCCAATATCTCCTTGTGGTCCCTGTTAACCTCTTCATACCCTCATAAGTTGAAGCTAGAAGAAAGTTTGGCCAAGACCATGGTGCCCATAGATGTCACCCCAGATGAGGTCGTCCAAATGATTGGAAGTATCCACTACGGAAACATCATTACCTTCACTGACTTGGACCTGCCAAAGTATGGGGCTAGTCATAACGAACCTCTTTACATCACAGTCCAGTTAGAAGAGCGTCGATTGCCACGGGTATTAGTCGATGGAGGGTCTGCAATGAATGTCTTGCCAGCCAAGATGATGGACTTATTGGATCTGAAACCAACAGATTTGAAGCCTTCTAGTCCGACTATTAAGGCCTATGACTCCAGTGCACGATCAGTTTTTGGGATTGCTACTCTCAAGTTGTGGTTCGAGAAAAAGGTAATGGACGTTGACTTCCAAGTAATTGACATTCCGATCTCGTTTACTGCGTTGCTAGGGCGACCTTGGATCCACCAGATAAACGGAGTAGCCTCTACTCTGCACAAATGCATCAAATTTCAGTCAAGTGACGGGACTATCACAACCATCTACGGAGACAGTGTCACGGTAGAAGGAACCAGCATTGGAGATATCCCGATATTGGAGATCAAGCATGATGATGAAGGGTTGGCACTGACCGGATTCTCTGTAGCTTCGTCCAAGGCACAAGTGTGTTGCACTGACCTCACCACTACTTCCGATAAAATTCCTCCGGCCATGAGAATGATGAGAAAAATGGGTTATCTTCCGGGGCTTGGATTAGGCAGAAGACTCCAGGGTCGCAATACCATCATTGATGTAAAGGAACAAACTACCAGATATGGATTGGGATACAAACCGAACTCTCGGGATGGTAGAAAAGCTAAAGGGGTCCAGCTCTATCCCTACAGTTTGTCTCTGACCCATTACTTCACAAAAGGTGGGACTCAATACGATCAGACCTCCCTGAGGAGAAACCTTCTGGAAAACCTTGAGAAGGTCAGGGGAAAACCAGCAAATCCTGTTCGAAGGATGTTCCTTGACTTACCAGACATTCCTGGGGCTACCACTACCGTTCAGAACGAGTATGTCTTCAAAGAAAATTTAGACAGTGTCAAAGAATCAGCATCCGGGGTAATGGACTTCTTCGCCTTTGAATTAGCTCTTCCGAAGATCAGTCAGATAGAAGCTGCCAACAGTGAAGACAATGAGTGGGGGTTGCAAAAGTTGTTTGATGAAGAAGCAAAGATCCCAGATTTGATCGACTTCAGCTCAGATGATGAGATAGTTGCTGTAATTGGAGACGGTGGTGAAGATCCTTTCGATCCCCGCACTTTGGTGACTAAGACAGAGATGCCGTTGAAGAATTGGGAGACGTTCTCAGGACCGATAGCCACCGGGCAAACAAATGATTGCGGAGCTTGGATTGGTACCCCGTCCTTCTCAACCCAGTCGTGTCAAACACCCTGTTGTCCATACAGTCGAGTCAGGAATCTTTGAATTCCAGTCCTCTGAGTCATCCGAAGGCCTCACGCCTGAGGACTATCAATATGTAATCGATGTCATCTTTCCCTTTGCTTTGAATGAAATGACAGATCTTTCTGATTATCCCCTTATTGCCAACTTAACAAATGATAAATTAACTCAAAACTTAACAACAGTTAATAATGAATCATTTGAACAAGATGCAAACACACTAAATGAACAATACATTAAAGAAATCTTTAAGCAGGTTACAGAAAAAGAGGAAAACCGGGCCCAAGCTGCCGAGGAGGTTTTGACAAGTGTGAACTTGGGTACTGTCGAGGAACCTAAAGAGACACAGATCGGAAACTTCTTCCAGGGGGTTGAACGGGACAGACTGGTTGATCTGCTCAGAGAATACATGGACGTCTTTGCGTGGTCGTACAAGGATATGCCGGGGCTAGACAGTTCAATAGTAGAGCACAGAATCCCTCTAGCACCAGATGCTAAGCCAGTAAAGCAGAAACTGAGAAAAATCAAGCCAGAATGGTCTCTACAGGTCAAAGAAGAAATTGAGAAGCTACTGCGGGTAGGATTCATCAGAGTCATCGAATATCCGACATGGTTGTCCAATATTGTGACCGTCACCAAGGCCAATGGGAAGGTGCGCTGCTGTGTAGATTTCCGGGATCTGAACAAGGCCAGCCCCAAAGATGATTACCCCTTGCCAAACATAGACATCCTGGTGGACTCCACTGCCAACTACGAAGTCAAATCCTTCGTTGATGGCTTTGCAGGCTACAACCAGATCAAGATGGCCGAAGAAGACCAAGAAAAGACAGCCTTCACCACACCGGGGGCTACTTATCAAAGGGCAGCGACCGCGCTTTTCCATGACATGATCCACAAGGAGATTGAGGTCTACGTAGACGACATGATAATTCACTCCAAAGGCGAGGATGGGCAGCACTTTGTTGACCTGCGGAAGTTCTTTGAGAGGCTGAGACAACATTCCATGAGACTAAACCCTGCCAAGTGCACCTTCGGAGTGACAAGGGGAAAAGTGCTTGGGTATATGGTCACGGAGCGAGGTATCGAAGTTGACCCCCGAAAGATCAAAGCCATTATGGATATGAGGCCACCTCAAACCCAGACAGAAGTCAAGAGCTTTATGGGAAAGTTGCAGTACATCAGCCGTTTCGTCAATCAGTTGACCACTATGTGCCCATCTTCAAGCTCATGAAGAAGAATGTAGACACAGAATGGACTGAAGAATGCCAGGATGCCTTCGACCAGATCAAGGCATACTTAGTACATCCTCTAGTACTATGCCCCCAACATAGACAGAAACCTCTTCTGCTCTATCTCACTGTCACTGATACGGCAGTTGGGGCTATGCTTGCTCAGGAGAAGAAAGACTCTCGGGTAGAGAATGCCATTTACTTTGTCAGCCGGAAGCTGCAGGGAAGTGAGCTCAATTACTCAGCATGTGAAAAGACTTGTGCAGGACTGGTCTGGGTAGTTGGCAAGTTGAAGCATTATATGCAAGGCCACCTGGCAGAGTACGACATCAACTATGTGACCAGAAAGGCCATCAAGGGTCAAGCATTGTCAGACCACCTGGCGAACTTCCCCAGTAATGAAGACAGAGGGCCTGAACCCCAATTCCCAGATGAAGGGATCTTTGTAGTTGAGCCCGAGAATCGATGGCAATTATTCTTTGACGGAGCCGCTAACAAAAGAGGAAATGGCGTAGGGATGCTACTGGTCGATCCAAAAGATGAGCACACACCCATAGCCCTCAAGTTAAACTTCCCTGCCACGAACAATGTCGCCGAGTACGAAGCCTGCATTGCTGGTTTGGAAGCTGCATTAGAAAGGACTGTCAAGGAGCTCAAAGTTTATGGAGACTCAGCCCTGATCATCAACCAAGTCTCCAACAAATGGAAGACTGTGGACCCTAATCTTCAGTGGTATCATGCTCATATGGAGGAGTTGACTGGACAGTTCAGAGAAGTGACTTTCCACTACTTGCCAAGGGAAAAGAACAGATTCGCAGATGCCCTCGCTACTTTAGCCTCACTGGTAGAGATTCCCGAGGGAAAAGCCATAAAACCCTTCAGAGTGGGTAGAAGAGAAGCCCCAGCTTTCTGTTGTGAAGTAGACCTGAGACCCGAGCCTATAAAGGAACCTTGGTACAATCAAATTTACCAGTTCCTCAAAGATGGAGAGTCAGCTTTCAAAGACGAAGAAGGTAGACCAAAAGAAGGTGTCAAAGCCAAGAGTTTGCAAGCCCTGAAAAGGTTGGCCTCCCATTATGTCATTCTAGGAGGCAACCTGTACAAGAAGTGGTATCAAGGACCACTCCTCTTATGCGTCACTCAAGAAAGGGCCAAAGAGTTGATGACTGAAGTCCACAATGGTCCCTGCGGTCCTCATATGAATGCTAGAGCCCTGATGCAAGTGATCCTCAGAATGGGTTACTATTGGATTTCCATGGAGACAGATCGTGTCCAAGATGTCCGAGCGTGCGACAAGTGCCGCCGGTTTGCCAACCTCAACCATCTCCCGCCTCACGACTGTACCGCATGACGACTCCTTGGCCGTTTGCAACTTGGGGGTATTGACGTGATAGGGAAGATAGCCCGGCATGAAGCAATGGGCACGAATTTGTGCTAGTGGCCATCGACTACTTCACCAAGTGGGTAGAGGCCAAGTCCTACAAGGTCCTCACTTCCAAGAAGGTTGCCCATTTATCAAAGAAAACATAATGTGTAGATATGGGGTGCCCAATGAGACCATTTCTGATAATGGGTCGCACTTTGAAGGGGACTGCGATAGGTTGCCGTCGAATTCGTAATCACTCGCCACAAGTCGTCTCCGCATGCACCTCGACTAATGGAGCCATAGAAGCCGCTAATAAGACGCTCGAACGGATCATCCGGAAAATGGCCACTCGTGGTCGTGATTGGCCCGAAAAGCCGCACTTGGCACTGGGGCTACGTAACGTCCGTCGAACAGCCACAGGAGAAACTCCCTTTGCCCTAACTTACGGGATGGAAGCAGTGTTACCAGTGGAGTTGGAAATCCCGTCATTAAGGGTCCTCCTGGAAAACAGTGTCAACGAAGTAGAATGGCTACGTAGTCGGCATGACGAATTGGCCTTGCTTGACGAAAGAAGGCTTAGAGCCATGGAACACACCCGACCCTATCAGAGGCGAATGGCCAGAGCATTTGATAAAAAGGTCAAGACCAGAGACATCAAAGAGGGTGACTTAGTGTTGAAAGTGAAGCCCCCTACCAGAGACAACCCCCTGGGAAAATGGGAACCCGTTTGGATCGGCCCTTATGTGGTGCAGAAGATACTATCGGGAAGAGCCATGAAGCTTGCAGACCTGGACGGCAATCCCTTTGTCCACCCAGTCAACGGTGATAAGCTCAGAAGGTACTATGTCTAAAAGAAAAAAAAAATATTAGTGCAAAAAGAGTAATACCCAGCTAGGCTGAAAAACCCAAAAGGGGCGGTCTAGGCAAAAAACAGGGTTGCACATAAAAAAAAAGAAAAAATCTTAGTGCAAAAAGAGTAATGCCCAGCTAGGCTGAAAACCCAAAAAGGGCGGTCTAGGCAAAAACAAATGGCCGCACATAAAAAAAAATAGAAAAAAGAGTTCACCGTAATGAACTACGGAGACCTGAGCCCCTTAGTCTTTCTTGTAAAAGGGGAACGTAGGCAGCCACTTATGTTTCGGTCTAAACAATAAATAAAATAAAGGACATTTCAGTTTTCATAAAACGGATCCCAAGCAATAAGACATTTGAAATTTCCATGAAATGTGTCTTGATTAATTTCTAAAATAATATTTCTTGTTCATTACAAGTTAAAAACTTCTTGATGAGTTCAAGCACGGTCTACTCTTGACTCGCTAACCTCGCTACAAAGATCTAAAATACAAAAAATGCCTAAATAAACTAATGTGTTTGCAAAATGGCAATAAGGGAATCCTAAGAAAAGATCTGTCGCCGTCATTCGCCGAGTCTTCTTTGGTCTTCTTCCCTTTACCTCGACCCCGTCGAGTTTTCTTTCTCTTCTTCTCTATAATGCTCGGTATCCCTCATTCCGACCTCAGGTATCCTCACCGGAGCCTCTACCAAACCCGTGTCAATAAGTGCCCTCTACACGAGCACGAGTCCGCACTTCCTCCCTCTCGAGCCTCACCAAAGGAGCGACCTCTGGACAATCTCTTGTATCGAGCCTCCATATCTCTCGATCAGTCACCCGACCGGTTATGGCGACTCGCCTTAGCCTCGCCTCCCTCGTAGTCCTACTCGAGTCGCAGCCGCCCCAATAAAGCCCGACGTCTCTCCCCCAATATGACCCGAGTCGCTCCCATCTCCCTCTCGTACCAGTCCAAGTAGACAAAGTGGTCAAGATGGTACTCTTCCCGCTCCCGAAGATAGCCCCGGGTGGGAAAGCGTGTATGTCCAAGCCCTCGAGAAGAATAAGAAGCCGGGCCGGATCCTTCATATCCAATGGCATCACCTCCATGGTCCGGATGTCCTCCCAATCACTCAATGGCTCCCGTAAGGCCCCGAACCGCCCGGATACCAAGCAGGAATGTAGAAGGACGACCAGCAGTAACCCGGAACCCTCACTATATAGGACTCCCGAAATATCCTCCTGGTCCGCAACCTCCAATGAGGTATCCACCAACGGATGTCCGAAGTGGATAGCCTAGCCATCATCGCCTCCCAACTACCCCGTCCCGTTGCCTCGGTGCACCTCTCCGAGAAATCACCCAAGGGCACCGAGTCGGCAAAGCCCCCGGCAAAGCCCCCGAGCCTCTCCTGCAGCCACAAAGTCGCACACTCGACTCCTGCACCTCATGAAACGGTCTCCCCTAGCCATCCTGTCAATGCCATGCAATGTCTCTCCCAAAACCAGTGGGACAATGTCCTTCCCAGCTCTACAATCTCTGACCATGTCCAAGAGACCACCATGACAGATCCCCACGGACTCAGCGGTGAACAAAGCAGAAAATATGCAGAGAATAAAGGCATCCATAGCTACCGTGGTCGTAGCCATATCCGGAGACCCAAACCTGCCCGGGATATCAGAAAGGTCAATCCTGTCCGGGGCTATCATCATCCCCTCAGCCTCTTCCAAAGAAATCTGCAGAAAAGATGCAAGCTTTGCCGCCACCGGCACGTCTTCGATCAACGGAATCGATATAGCCTCAATTTCTGGACCCCCAATCAAGGCTCGGAAGTCTTCATGCGTTGGGACAATCTCGTTGTAAGAAAAGCAGTAAACGTGTCTCCGGACGTCCCAAAACCTTGCTGCTGCTCTCAAAAGGTCCCAATCGGGCGGGAGATCCCTCAAATGCCATAAAGACTTGATCTTGAAGGAAGAATCAAGCAGCCCCTTGTGAAATTGGAAGTTGTGTTTCACCCAAGATTGAAGATCGGACAGAAAACGGTCTCGCTTCCCCTTTTGCAATCTGACGGGCTTCTCCATTGCAAAATGATCAAAGGTGGCGTCTTTAGGTCCAATATGTGCTCTGGGAACAATTGGGACAAGTCTAAGTTGAAAATGAAATGAAATGGCCAAGCCTTGCTTTTATTCAGAAAATAACCACCTGCGCAGAACCGTGAGCCGCACGGCTTCATTTGCCCCAGAGACCAAACCGCACGGCTACATTTGCCATCTGCAGAAAAAAATCTGCAGCAACCAAAGTTGCTGCCCAAGGGAGTTTTCACCCCACTTTCTCAACCAAGACCTGTACAAAAACATGTTCACAGACCATCCAAGCATTTATGCATCATTATATATCATTTTGGCCCAGTTTCAGCCCCAATTCCAAGCAAAAAATCGCCCCGAGGCTCAAGTAAAATGTAAATTAATAAAAGCATAAATAGAAAAGCAAATAAAACATTAATACATTGTTTTCGCCCCATCGGCGCCCAAATAAAGCAAAAAATAAACAAAATGTGCATAAAAACTTGTCCATTGTTTGTTTTTGTTCCTAATCCACTCTAGAGACCTCCTAGGCCTCCGATTCTTCTTCTTCTTCATCGCTGCTTAACTCATAGACGCTCGCCTCCCTCATCAAATCCTCTGCATCGCTCACATCAGACAGATGGACATTATCGTGCCCGTACTCAGCCAGCTGCTCCAGAATGTCAGCATTGGGTCCCCGTCCCCGAGGCATGGCACTGGAAGAGTACTCCGAAGCCGATGAGGTAGATGCCGTGCTCCCGACATGCCTCCTTTGCGCTGGCTCTGCACGCTGTTGTGCCTTTGAAGTGCAAGCCAGCTTCCTCAGAAGAGACCGGCACATGTCCTTCCAGCCCCTGTTCTGCCTAACCAGCCTGTCATAAGTGCGAGCCGGAACCTGAGAAAAGAGAAGAAAATCTCAGAAAATCTCATAATTGCGAAAGAAAAAGCAAAGAAATCTGAAAGAGGGAAAAGACCCTAAAAGTATACTTACAAGTCTTTGTCGGGCGGCAAAGTACTTGGGGCTCCCTAGTGTCGGGGACAGGAATCCTCATCCTCCTTGGAACTCCGTGGACCACATATGAAATGTGCGCAAGAGGGATCGGCGGGTCGAAGGCTCGCCCTCCCCATATCCCCGAGTGACCACGCCTTCATCGCCTTCGTGGCGTCCTCAGCGCTGCTCCACAAACACAGCGTAAGGGGTATCCATGTCAAAATACTCCTCTGCGGCCATACCTCCCTGGTATCAAGCAATCTCATCTGCCTGCCAATCCCTGGGCTGTAGCATCCGTGCTGGAGGATCATGGGGAGTAATGGCGTCCAATGGAGGGACATGGCCATGCTGCCTGGAAAATCGATCCCCCAAATAAATGACATCGCATGTCAGCCCTGTCAACCACCGCCTCTGCCTCATCGCCTCCACGGCCTCTCCTAGCAGAATCTCTGGATACCTGCCCCACGGGTAGAAGTCCACTTCATCATGTCCATCCCTGTTGATGACCGGCCTCACCATCTTGTAGTCAAAGGTGATCCGGGTCTTCCCCGTGAACTTATCCCTCGCATCTCCCCTCCAGCGGATCATAGCGGAAAAGATGGTGACATCGCTCTGTTGGTTCCACGGAAAGAACCCAATCACCTCACAGAACCAGACCTGCATGTTCAAAACATCAAAAGGGTCATTTTTCTTTCATAAAAGTCTCAAGACAAGAAAAGAAAGAGAAAAGAAAGAGGGACTACCTCAAGGGCAAATGAAAAGCAGTCCATGGAGGCAGCCTTGTTCCGGCTGTACATATCCAGAGAGAAGTATAGCTCCGCCAATCCGGCCTCTCCCCATGAGACCGTCCCAATCCCGCCAACATCCTCCAGAGAGTCGAGGAGGCAAGTCATAGCCAGAGTCCCAGAATTAGCAAAGATGGTGACTGACAGCATCAACCACACGAAAGCTCTAGCAAGCTGGTGGGCGGTCACATCACTAGCGGCAAAGTCCCGTATGCAGTTCTGGACTGCCACCTCGACATTCCTCGTCTCCATTCCAAGCCCCTTGGGAATCAACTCAAATCCAACCAAAGCCCTGAACTCCTCGGCAGTGATATGGTCCCTCCAAGTCACAGGCCTCCCGGTGAACTGTAAGCCCGTGATAGCAGTGAAATCGGCCGGAGTCACCGCGCCTCCCCAGCCTAAGATGAAAGTTGTGGGTGGTGTCCCACCAGAACTCAGATAGGGCCTGGACCAAGCCCTTGCTCTTCGAGGTAATATGAATACCTCTGCCGATGGCCTCAATGAACAAATCCAAACCGGTAGCCCGCACCAGCTGCTTAGGGTTCGCCCTATTCTTCTCAAAATCGGGCATCCTCTCCCATAGCCTCACAGCAATCTCCGAAGGCCCTATAGACTTGTTCTCTTGTAGACAAGCACAGCAGAGAAATGCGTCAGTCCTTCATCTCATTTCAAAAGCATGCATATCTTCAAAAGTGCACGTATTTTCAAAAGAAAAGCATTCATAAAAAAAATTTTCTAGCATCCTATGCATCAAAAACGTGTCTTTCATCACTTGAAACACATCGTGTCAAGCACATTGCTTTCCTAAAGCACAAAATCACAATTTTCAAAAAAAAAAAAATATTTGCACATAAGCATTTATTTTTTCAAAAAATGGCATGCATGAATCCTTTTCATCTTCCAAAATCCCGTTTTCTCATCTATGATCCAAAATTGACTTAGTTCTAGCACATGCAAGAACTCCATCACCTCTTAGACAATTATCTTTTCTTCTTTACTTTCGAGAAAAAAGTGGTTCATTCCCATTATTTTTGTCAAATAAATTCCATATGCATGTTCTTAGCCTCATAGGTTATTCATCAATGTCTCAAAATCATTCAAAAAAATCCTAGGAAAATCCTAGAAAATTCTTAAAATTCGGGTCAAGCCCTAAATCAATCAATACTCAATCAAAATCGACGGAAATGAGCCAAATAAGAATGCTTACCCCAACCGATCGCGGGTTCATCGATTTGTGCTCCCTTCTCCCCGGATAGAGCTCCGATGGAGGTGTAAGAAAGTCGTACCTCCTATCCGTACGAACGAGCTCCTTCCTCCTCCTCTGAGCGGCCGCGGAGATATTCCTCCTGGCTTGCCTTGGCACCGGATCCATTCTTGATCAAAGGAAGCAAGGGGATTGAAAGAATTTCGAATTTTCTTCCTCTCTTCTCTCTCTCTCTCCCTCGGCTGGAATGGGCGGCAGTAATGCCCAATAGCCCGTTCAAATCTGATTTTAAATAATCTGGAAAAATTAATCTTCCAGCCATACGGCTTCTTTTGCCTCCCTCTCATGCCGGGCGGCTTCTTTCGCTCTGAGCAGAAATTACAATATTGCCCCTAGACTTTCCACTTGAGTATCCAATTCCCGTTATCCTTTAACTAAGATAACATCTTTTTCAGAAGATATCCCTTATCTCCTAAGCAATTAAGCTTTATTCCCAGTCGCCTCCGTTAATTCCGTTATAACGGAATAACGCTAGGTGACAACCTCCGAATTGTCGAAATCTGAACTTCAGCTACCTCTATCATGAATAGTGAAGTATGCTAAGTTCTCTAAACTTAAGCTACCTCTATCACGAATAGTGAAGTATGCTCAAGTTCTTCTAAACTTCAGCTACCTCTATCATGAATAGTGAAGTATGCTAAGTTCTCTAAACTTAAGCTACCTCTATCACGAATAGTGAAGTATGCTCAAGTTCTTCTAAACTTCAGCTACCTCTATCACGAATAGTGAAGTATGCTCAAGTTCCTCTAAACTTAAGCTACCTCTATCACGAATAGTGAAGTATGCTCAAGTTCTTCTAAACTTAAGCTACCTCTATCACGAATAGTGAAGTATGCTCGAGTTCTTCTAAACTTTAGTTACCTCTATCACGAATAGTGATGTATGCTCAAGTTCTTCTAAACTTAAGCTACCTCTATCACGAATAGTGAAGTATGCTCGAGTTCTTCTAAACTTTAGCTACCTCTATCACAAATAGTGAAGTATGCTAAGTTCTCCTAACTTAAGCTACCTCTATCACGAATAGTGAAGTATGCTCAAGTTATCCAAACTCTAGCTACCTCTATCCACTCGATGGTGACGTAATCTCTAGTTTCCTCAGGTGACAACCTCCATTAATTGTCAATCAGGTGACAACCTCCATTAATTGTCAAAACCTTCAAGGATCCTAGACATCGTTCCTAACATATCTAGTGATGCTTGAACTACGATTAAGGCTTGATTCCTCCGGGATACGTAGGTAGCCTTTTATAAAAGGTCCAGCCATTCGACCACTTTGGTCACCCTGTTTCTTCGTTACTCCTCAGTGATGAAGTAGTCCCTCATAGAGACTTTGTTATCTGACCTCCTAGGTCATTTCCTCTTCTATTTTCCCAGCAAGAGACCAGTTTTCTCTTCTCCATTCCTCAGCGGATCTTATTCTGAACTACGGCCTGGCTTGATTCCCACTCGGGATACGTAGGTAGCCTACCTTAGGTTCAGCCAATTCGTCACATAAGACACCCCATTCCCCAGCGGATCTTTTCCAAACTACGGCCTGGCTTGATTCCCACTCGGGATACGTAGGTAGCCTTCCGAAGGTTCAGCCACTCGACCACCTCGGTCTCTCGATCCGTCTCGGCATTCACCAGATTGGATCCTTTTCTATCGACAACCCCACTCGCCTTGCAAGTGACGTTGCCGAGGGGCTTCTGTAAGTACCCAAATCTGGCTCATGCCTTCCGGTTAAACTTTCCGGCAATTTCGGTAAGTTTTCCGATAATTCCCCGAACCTTCCTAGTGTTCCAGAAATATTCCGAAACTGTTCCAAATTAATTAAGGGCTGAAAGGAAGGCTTATCCATTAAGAAACACGTTTTTCTTAATTGGGAGGAAAGTTCTAGAATTTGCCACCTTGCATGTTTCTAGAAATGCTGAGTCATTGTGGATAATGCCGCACGGCTGCATTAGCCAAGGACCTCCAGCCGCACGGCTTCATTCTCTCTTCCCAGATTGCCTATAAATAGAGCCCTCCTCTACCCATTTTAATCATCAACAAAAAAACACAATATCACCACAATACGAAAAATACACTCCAAAAGGCTGCTGGAAGTCCAAGAAGGTTGAAGAAGAAGGCCAAGAAACCACCTCCCTCCTCCTTGAAGATCCCAAGATCAATCCTTCCTCCTAGTTCCACCCTAAAGAAGAAGAGGCCACCATTGGTAACCTCTCACTCCCTAATCTTGCATCCTAATTGCTCTATGTGAATTAAATTGCTCATTGCATTCATATATTGTTATTATCCTTGCTTGGGACTTGGTAGTTTAAAGATCATATCTTTATCATCCCCCTTCCCCTTTGCATGCATTAGGCATCCCTTGCCATTAAAAATGTAATCTTTATATATAAAGGTGCATCCTTTACACCTAAAAAACCCATTTTTACATAAAAATGTCATCTTAATGCATCCTTTGCATATAAAGATCAAGTCTTTATCATAAAAATGCATCCTTTGCACATAAAATCCTTTTTCATGCATCCTTTGCATTAAAGATCATATCTTTATCTTAAATTAGCATCCTATGCTTTTCAGAATGCAATCTTTATGCATCCCTTGCATATTTGAATCCCAATTTCTTCATAAAAATGCATCATTTGCATAAAAATCATGTCTTTACATTAAAAAAGCATCCTTTGCAATAAAGATCACTTCTTTAAATCAAAAAGCATCCTTTGCAATCCAAAATGTCATCTTTTCACTAAAAATGTCATTTTTACATGCATTCCCCCATGTCCCCATTAGCAACCTCGGAACGGACCGGTGTAAAGATCCTATCTTTACATCGTTTCTTCCATAAAGGTTTCATGATCTCTTTAGAAAGGGACAACCTTGAACCCTATATCTCCAATTATCGCTTAAGACGAGTATGCAGCATCTATATAAGCTCGACCGTCTTAAAGCGTAGAATTGATGGGCTAAGGACCCTCCTTTTCTAAAGAACCTCATCTTTGACTATAAAGAGAGTCATTCTCTCGATCACGCAAGTCCCGGGGTTAAAAAGCGATGATCATAAGTCCAAGATGAGGACGGGATCAAAATCCCGAATACATAAAATCCAAGAAATCCCGAGCGACAACCAATAAATGGTTTGTATGTCCGGAAGACAACTTGGGACATCCCCCCCCCTTTTCAAACACATGCACACAAGAAAGCACGCAAGCAAGCACGGTTAATGGAATCTTGGGAGACTTGCTCCGGCAAGGCACCTTGGGTGAACGACGATCCGTTCTTCCCAAGGGGTAACTTAACCTCCGAACCCATAAAACCTTTTTTTTCAAAGTTTTGAGGTAATCAAAATGGCGTGGCGACTCCGTTTTTCAAATTAAACCGGATGTTTTCAAACTCGCGTGAATCCAAACACACAAAAATTTGGCACACATTCACAGCCACGCCATGTTTTAAGGTACACTTTGAAAAACCTTTGAGAGAGAAAATGGGTTCGAGGGTCAGGTTACGTGTTGGGAAGAAACGAGAGTTCACCCAACACGCCTCGTCCGTGGACGAGTCTTTCTAATCAAACATCCAAGTAATCCAAGGTGTGTGCAAGCAATGATAATAAACAAATGTGGTAAACATGAATTTTATTGATATGAACTGAGATCTTACAACTTGTGAGCCATTTGGTTAGGGAGGCCACAACCCATATACAAAGATCAAAATAAATTACAATTGGAAAATGGTTTCTGCAAACAGACATATAGTGTCGCGTGACACATAACATGCATGGCTGAATGTGTCGCGTGACACAGGTGAATGAACGCTCGCCCGAAGAAAAAAAATATATGTATAATAAATATAATTGTATTTTGATTATTTTCTTTCTTCTTTCTTTTTGGAGTCGCCACGCCGTTTTTAGAGGAAAACATTGAAAAACCTAATTTTGAGAGATTTTGAGTCCGGGAGTCTGGTTACGTGTTGGGAAGAACTAGAGAGTTCACCCAACACGCCCCTTTCGGGACTTTCAATCAACATTTGGACAAATATGGACATTCAAAGTGTGTGTGCGATGTGTGTAAACAAGTAAAGTGTGCAAGCCTTAGATTTCATTAATGGTATGGAACTAAATACAACTTGCGAGCCATGATAGGGGGCCGCACCCTTTTTACACGTGATATCTTTTATCACAAGGCAGAGGTTTTGAGACAGATTGTCCCTTACAGAGGTAAAGCTACTCGAGAAATGAAAAGACATTATTTTTGCTCATTTAGAACACTATTTAGTGGTCTAGAACCCAGTTTGGGGTTGATGGGAGTGGACAAAGTCACGATAGGCTTTGTCGACACGGATGTCACATGACATAGAGTCTTTTGAAGTCTTCTATGTCACGTGGTGATCCTCTTTCGTCAAGTGGGTTGTGTCCAAACTGAGTTTAGGCACCCAAATAGTGGCTTATGAGCCAGAAGATGCTTAGGTAGGCTTTGAGTCACAAAGGGATGGGCCTAGCAGATTCTGAAGTCCAAGAATGGCTTTGCAGCCTTCTGGGAGTCCCATGTCGTATGACACAGGATCTCCATGGAGACCTATGTCGCACGACATGGGGAGCCTGTTTCAGTGCCCTTCAGTCTGTTTGGTTCCTCCTTTGTTCCCCAAGCAAACCAAGCATATTTATTGACTGTAAGTAGTAATATAATACTATAATATGGGTATTATGGGAAGATCACATGGCTTTAGTGACCAAATGTGATAAATCACATATTTTATGGCCACTTTGAAGTAGCCATCACTTCCTAACCCAATGTAGCTAGGCAAAGATTAAAACTTTATTGCTGTGTGTACCACCAAATGTCCAGATCTGAAGTGGGGAGAAGTGAATATTGAAGATTCACTCCTCCACCACCTTTGTCATGCAAAATCCCAATTTCTACATGGTAAGAGAGCAAATATGCATGCAAGGTATATTTAAAGACTTTATTTAAAGGGAGAGAGAGGTTTAGGGTCTACCTATTGTAGTCCACGAAGTAGAATCACCAATAGTATGGTGTCTACCCCTTCAATTACCACCAAAGGAAGCTTCTTGGAGTCTTGACCTTGAAGTGTGTGTGTGTGAGGAGGGAGGTGAGTGTGTGTGTGTGAGGAGAGAGGGAGAGACTCTATTTGGCAAGAGTTTCCCCTATTTTACTGATATTGTTCTCAGAACTTGACTCTCACTTTGGCTCTCTTCCTTTGCCTCCCTTCAAATGACCAGCCATGCCTTCTATTTATAGGCATCCTGATGGGGCTTCTTATGTCGCACGACATAGGTAGTTAAACCGCCTTAGTGGCCCTTGTCGGACGACAGCGTACACATTTTGGCCATAATGGGCCAAGTGGCTGGCAGGCCCAATGGATTGGTGGGCTGCTGGGACTTCTTATGTCGCACGACATAGGCGGTTAACCGCCTTAGTGTCCTGTCGGACGACAAATAAGGCATCTTTTGGCCATAATGGGCCAAGTGGTGGGCAGCCCAATGAATTGGTGGGTCAGCCGGGATTTTTGGACCCTAATTGCTTTTTAGCAATTTGTGTAAGCCCAAATTTAATTAAATTGAATCCAAAACTTGAGTTCGGATCGGGGTACTCACAGAGCCCCTCGGCGACGTCGCTTCCACGGGAAGCGGGGTCGTCGACAAAAAAATGAGAATCCCGAGCCGGACACGAACGACGAGGAAAGAGGTGACCAAGATGGTCAAGTGGCTGGACCTCTTATGAAGAGGATTCCTACGTATCTCGTGGGGGAATCAAGCCAAGTCGTAGTTCAGGCAAAGATGGGGTGCAAAATGAAAGGCTACGGGTTTTGTACCCGAAAGTGACTGTTCCAAGGGGAGTCACCCCGAAGATTTGTACTGGAGTTTGACTGTTCTTAAGGGGAGTCATCCCGAAGATTGACTGTTTTGATGGGGAGTCACCCGAAGATTGACTGTTTCAATGGGGAGTCACCCGAAGATTGACTGTTTCGATGGGGAGTCACCCGAGGATTTGACTTTTTTCTTTGGGAGTCACCCGCTGGAAATGTTGACTTTTTTCTTTGGGAGTCACCCGCTGGTTGGACTGTGGAAATCTGTGCGGTCTTTCCGGACCGGGTAGTTTAAGGCCGTTCCGGGCCATTGTGTACTGGAAATCTGTACGGTCTTTCCGGACCGGGTAGTTTAAGGCCGTTCCGGGCCAATGTGTACTGGAAATCTGTACGGTCTTTCCAGACCGGGTAGTTTAAGGCCGTTCCGGGCCAATGTGTACTGGAAATCTGTACGGTCTTTCCGGACTGGGTAGTTTAAGGCCGTTCCGGGCCATGGATCTTGGTAATGATATTGTGAAAGACTGAGAGAGGTGGGTATTTGAACCCAAATGAATTATAGGGACGAGCCTAAAGGGGTGTAGGAACAAGCCTAAAAGGGTATAGGAACAAACCTAAAGGGTATAGGCACAAGCCTAAAGGAGCATAGGAACAAGCCTGAAGAGTTGTAGGAACAAGCCTACGCATAGGAACAAGCCTAGCGAGATATAGGAACTAGCCTTTAGAGGTGCAGGAACAAGCCTACGCATAGGAACAAGCCTAGAGGGGTATAGGAACGAGCCTATAGAAGTGTAGGAACAAGCCTACGGGTAGGAACGAGCCTAAAGAGGTATGGGAATAAACCCAAATAGGTGTAGGAACAAGCCTACGGATAGGAACGAGCCTAAAGAGATATAGGAACAAGCCCAAAATAGGTGTAGGAACAAGCCTACGAATAGGAACGAGCCTAAGAGGTATGGGAACAAGCCCAAAATAGGTGTAGGAACAAGGCTACGTATAGGAACGAGCCTAAAGAGGTATGGGAACAAGACCAAATAGGTGTCCGAGATAAACTCAAAAGGATCGCGAGATGAACTCTATGACTTGAAATGACTTTATTTGAGAAAGTAATGATGATTTGCAGGTGAATGAGATATGCTTTCATACCTGTGCTGTGCTTACCTGCAAGGGTTGTGCGCATGATGATCACTTGAAGTGATTGGCTGACTTTGGAAATATTTGTCGGGTAGAACACGAACTTTGCGGTTGATATTACCGTTGCAAGACGGATTCTGCTGTTAATTTGCCGTTGCGAGACGGGTATTGCTGATGAATTGCCGTTGCAAGACGGGCTGTTGAGGACTTGCCCATTGCCAGACTGGCTGCATGATGAACATTGCCGTTGCGAGACATACTTTTGACGATGATTTTCCACTTCAAGATGGACTTTTGATTCATTTGTCATTGCAAGACGGGCCTTTGATGATGATGGTGAGGATGATCCTTTCCAGCCCCTCGCTTGCCACAGTGCCTGAGTGGCATGGATATTATGGCGAGCCCCGGCCTTGGGCCCAGTATGAGGATGATGATGATTCGGATGGCGAGATCTACTAGGTATAGGAGGGTGGCGGCGACGGCCAGGAGCATATCGGCTCTGAGGAGGAGGTAGGCAGCGTCCAAGACGATAGCGGCTCCGAGGAGGATGAGGAGGATGATCCCGAGTCGGAGTGATCGCGGAAATCCCCTTTTGTCATGCTTTGGACTCTTAGATAGAGAGAAGGAACAATGCATGCACTAATCTATTGCTTCTCACTTTGTAAAATAAAATCTTTGTATTGTGCAACTAATGCATTCCATTGATAGCATCTAGACTTATTTGTTTATATGTATTAGTCCGTCCCAAGAAATGGCAAGAAGGATGGCATTTGTTGGGGGTTGGCGATGTATTTGGGTGCAAAGTGTGCCAAATCCTCTCCCATGCGGCTGGTGAGTAGGGAGAATGGATATAGAGTTTTGGGCTGCTTTGGACAGGTTTTGAGCAAGTATCGGATCGCCGATGGGGCACTGCAGATGCAGCCAGTTCTGACGTCTGATGGATGGTCACGTTTACTGACTTTCTTGGGAAACTAGCCCCCAGCATTTGTAAAAGGACAACTTCGCCAAAGGCAAATTCCAGCAGTCACAGCAGCCCCAAAGTTCATCTTCAACCTTGGCATCATCGCCCAGATCCAATATTTGGCCCAAAATGGAATGTTATGAAGAGAGGTCCAATGCAATCCTGTTACAGGCGTAATCATCACGCGACCCAGGAGGCACCCATCTTTCTAGACCTTAGTCAATCGATCCTGACTTGAAATATATACGTGCAGGGGCACATTTTTTGAAAAGTGGGAATGAATCCCGAATTTGTGTATGACACACTTGCTTTGGGTTTGACTCTTTTGAGAGAGTATAAACACGACAAGGTGTGAAAAAGTGTTTGGAAGCCCCCGCCGACGTAAAGACAAAGTGTTTGGCTCTATTTCCCTATGACGGAGAGAGAAGACTTGTCGAGACACTTGAAAACTTGTCTTATTCATGATGATCACAAAGCTGCTTAAAACCCTTTATTGATGTTCGGGTTATTCAAACACTAAGTCTGATATGAACAAATATTTTGATTAATCACAAGGAGAAAACTAACTGATATCGAGATCAAATCCGGAAGGATGGAAAGTGTATAGGAACGGTCCTTGATGAGACCGGATTTTCTGAGATTTGTTTGTGATTTCGACCGGACCAATTATGGTTGCCTACGTTCCCCTCCTGACGAGGAGCTCAGGTCGCCGTAGTTCGGGCTTATCCCGATTGAAAAGAGAAGGAATATGAAATTTCGAGATTTTGAGGACCCTCGAGGATTTTGAGAATTGGAGGATTGAAGATCATGTCCCCTTGGAGTGTCCATGCAAGACACGGACGCGAAGCCCCAGTGGGACGTTCGCGGCAAGTGTTTGTGGAGGAGAAATGACATATGCTCACATGAAGTTCCAAATGAATGAATTGAATTTGCACAATCTTAGATTGATGATCTTTTGAGCCGAGATGGATTTGGTTCTGATTTAAGCAAGCAATGAAGCACTAATTTGATTTAGCTCTCGAAGATATTGGAATGAAATTACTATCCGGTAGAGACCGTAGCTGGGTTTTCGGGCTTCGATCGGCCATCGGGTGATTTGGAATGTCATGACCTCTTAAGATGAGAGGTCGGCTAGGCCTTTTACTGACTGAACCTCTAAAAATGAGAGGTTGGCTTGAGGGGATGTGTTTGGGAAATCTACGGCGAGGAAGATTGATTTCAAATTTTGACTTTGACTAAAGGCAAGGGTAATGGTAAAGGGAATATCCTCTAAAATTGAGAGGATGGCTTGGAATTGGTTAAGGAAAATGGGAATATCCTCTAAAATCGAGAGGATGGCTCTGGATTGATTTTAAGATAATGGTGAGAGGAAGTCCAAGCTATCGAAAGCGGGCCTCTTTTTTTTTTTTTTTTTTTTTTTTTTTGATCATGGGAGAACTTCTCGAGAAGTCGGGAATTTTTTGCTGAATTGTGAGGATTTAAAATCCTTCTTTTTAGAATTTGGAAGGCCTCTTTGAGGAGTTGAGGATTATCTTTCCTTCCTTCATGACTTGAATCTTTTATGCATTGCCAACTCTCGAAGCTAACTTCTTGGCATTGCTTGGACTTCTCTCAGCAAGGAGGAAAGGTGATGGCTAGATGGGGTTTCAAAACATGCCGATCTTGAAATGAAAGGATATTGTTTGGTGAGGGTGAGGTAATGGCTTCCCTAGGGTGAAAGGCTTCAACCGCAATCCCTACCGGATGACCTAAACGAAATTAAGTCTTCGTTGCTTGCTTAAGCTTTAAATGAGAAAGATTCATGCAAATTCTTGGTCAACGAAGAGATTGTGAGCATATGAAATGCAAGATGGGGAGCTGGTAAGCCCCAATTTGAGAAGGATATTAATTGATTTTCTCACTCCGATTAATTTAAACATAAGTTATTTCAAAGCATTAGCGATTGAGCAGCAAAGGTGATCATCTAGGATAAGACCATTTCAATTAATTGTAACATGGGTGGGCAACCGATGTCTCGAGTCTAGCAGGAAAAGAAACAAAGACTTTTATTATTAGAAGAAAAAACTAGTCCAACGTGGACTTGACAGACTCTTGTCCGATAAAGGACATTTTTCAAAGAAACAAACAGACAATCTAGATCCTACAAAGATCGATTGACTGTATTAATATTGGATGGGAGGGCCCTGGGTTCTGGTGAAGATCACGGAAGTGGATTGGTAATCGCATTGGGGCGAGGAGCTTTCTCGATCTTCCCCTCATCAATAGGCCTTTGGATGAGCGAAGCTTTAAAGGGACGCGATCATTGGGTAACATGTCCAGGGTACTGATGGTAGAGGCAAAACTTGCTAGTGTCCAGATTGGGATTTGCATTAACTGGGTTGTAATTATCCAGAGGCTTGATCAGCCCAGCCTTTACCAAACCATTAAATGCCTCCTCAGTTGGCATCCCCAAATCATCGAATTTCTGCCGCTGAGGCCTTCCTCCACCACGGCCAGATAACTGACCCTTCTCCCCTTGAATGTAGTTGACGGAGTTGGAGACAACAGTTTCTTTACCCTTTGGAGCGACAGGGGTAGAGCTTGGAACAATGGAATAGGTAGCATTCTCGCTTTCAGCCCCTGCACTCACCATTTCTCGCAGATTCGGGTAGTACCCCCGGCCAATGGCTTCCCTGACGGATGGCTTGACACATGAAAGAAAAATGGACTTCTCGTCAGAGAGGTGAATTGGGTGAGCCAACTCATTAAGTTTCTTGTTCCACCTCTTATAAAAGTCTGTTACGGACTCATCATGCCTCTGGATGGTCCCAATCAAGTCACTACGGGTGGTGTACCACTCGACACTTCCTTTGTATTTATCCAAAAAGGCATCACTGATCTGGGACCAGGTGGCCCTCGCTTCCGGTTTAAGACCTAGGAACCATCTCAAAGGAGAGTCATCGAGGGATAGGTGAAAGTAGAGGGCTAGCATCTCTTCGGTGGCCCCTTTGGCACCCATTGACATGATGTAGCTATTTATGTGAGTTTTAGGGCATGTGGAGCCTTCAAACTTAGTTATGGGGGGCATCTTGAAGTTCTTCGGGAGGGCCTTAGAGTCCTTGAGCTCTACAGAATTGACCACGTCTGACCCGAAAGTCATCTTGTGCAACTGTTCTTTCACATACTTCAATTCTTCCTTCAAACTCAATATTTCGGAAGACGGGGGTTGCCCTACAGCTGGAGCTACTGTTGAGGATGGCACTTTGGAAACTACGGCGCGGGCTGATTGGTAAAGCGGCGGAGGGAGACCGAAAGTCTTGGGTATGCTAGGATTGCTGTCTTCTAAGCCAACTTGGTTGGGGATCTGTTTCCAAACATGTCATAACCGTTATATTGAGTGCCGGGGTTCCGAGGCCCGAGCTGATCTTGGCCCAGCTTCCGACGACCATGGGCCGGGATTCGATGCGGGTGCTTGGTGCTAAATACGGGGTGGAACCGTACAAGTGCTGGGTGAGAGGAGAACAAACCGCGGGCGAGGTGTTGCCTTGGGCTTGTTGGTATTGTGGAATCGATCCCGACAAATCGGCTCCTCGATAGACGGTATCCACTTTGTTGATGATTGGATTGATTGTTAGGAGCAACAAACGGACCGTTGAAGGCTGGATCGGCAGACTGACCCATATTGCCATAGGGATTTAGCCCTTGGGCCATAGACTGATTCTGGATGTATCCAAACTGCTCTTGATTGGCACCACCAGGTTGCTGACTCGGCTGGGCCCAGTTCTCGGGGGTAAAATACAACCGGCCACTGAGTATTGACATTCGGGAGGGAGCTGATTCGCTTCTTGGTCCATGCCTGTCATGAGTAGACTTGGAATGGGGGAGGTCTTGACATACCCTCTATGAGTTGGCATCGGGAAGGAGCCAGTACACCATAAGAGATTGGTGGGGACATGCTTTGTGAAAACCTTGCCACTGGTGAGGACGGGGGGACAAAACCGGTTCCAGTGATGGTAACGTCGGGTTCTTCCCTGATCTCTTCGTAGGACCCATCCGGATGACGGATTACTGCGATACCTTGCATGCGCATCACTTCAACATAGCGAGCCCAATCGGCCTCTTCACGGGCACGAGAGGCTTCGAGGGCGGCACGGAGGGAAGCTTCCTGAGGAAAGTTGAATTGAGGGTTGACAAACGGACTTCCTGGGGGTGTCATGTGAGGACCTCCGCCGTATCCACTGCTAGGAGAGGCATTCAGGGCTATGTTTGGCCCTGCGTTCTGTCCTTGATCTGGCCCTGTGCCCGGACTGATATTCTGATTCTGAGCTGGATCTGCGTTCGGACCCAAACTTGCTGAACTCTGCGAATCTGCCATTTCTGAGACTGCTGAGAATGAATCCCTTACTGGAGAGAGACTGATTAACCAACCACCCGGAACTCTGACCCAATACTTGCTCGCTGAAAGGGGGAGAGAACGGTTTTAGGCGGGGGAGAGGATAGGCTGAGGACGGACTCATGCATATGCTCTTTTTTTCCTCTTTTTTTATATATCTTTTTTGTTTTTGTTTAAAAATGATTTTTATTAGTCCTAGGAATGGTTGGAAAAGGGAAACCTTCTTTTCGCATTCTACTCTATTCATGGATCGGTGGGTTCCATCACTACGTCTATAGACCCCCTGTATTCCACACTGTGCACCTCCGGGACGGACAATCCCGGCAGAGGTCCTATAGGGCGCGTGGAACCCACCGACCGAAAGGGAGAACGAACCTATGGGCATACGAGCCAAAACAAGTCAAACTCGGGGTTTTCAAAACCAAGTCCAAGTCAATGTCTAAACTCGGGAGGAGAGAGGGTCGAGCGTACGTTTGAACGTATGAGACCGCAATGACCTCTCCTCTTTTCGAGTTGGAAATCTGGCATGGCCTCTCGTCACTTGGTGGCGAAATTTCGGCATAACTCTTGTTAGTATGCATTAAGAAATCGACATGGTCCCGTGTTGACACATGTCGAGAACGCGTCATGACTTCTCACGAAGCCAAGCCGAGAAATCGATATGTACCTACGTCGAGATATGTAGAGATCTTAACGTGTACTTACGTTGGAATTATGTCGTGATTTCGACACGAAGAGGGAAAGTATGCCAAGATTGACGAAGCATGACTCGGACTTTGTGAGAAAATTTTGAAAAACCGAGTTTAAAATGTTTTGGAAAGTATTGGCCAAAAACCAACCGGTCACGGTAGAAAGTGTGTCACGGACAGGTGTTGGCTGACTCACAGGCTAGGAGGACTTTAGGCGCTCAAACGTCAGCGAAACATGTCACTTTCCGCGATGCCGTCCGTACACTCCCGGGTTCTAACTCTATGTGCGGGTAGAGTGCGAGTAGTGTGAAGGTTTTTTCTAGAAAATCTATTTTTTTTTTGCCCTTTTTTTTGTGCAGTATGCAAAGAAAAAGTAAAAGAATGAGTCAAAGCATGACAAAAGGGGACTGCCCCAAATGTCAGAATTTACCGGCAGCTGTAGTCCTGTATCTTTCTGCCCTGTTCTATTTTGACGGAACAAGCAAGTAGCAGAAAAGGAAGAGAGCCCTGGCTCCCGATATTATCACATACCAAAGCATGATAGAGCATGGAATCAAGGCAAAGCACACAACATGACACAGATGCACACACACAAGGTAAATGTCTAAATTGTCCAAGTTGATTAGAAGAAAGTTAGACTCTCTTAAGAAAAACTTTTCTCTTTTTTCAGAAAATAGAAGAATGAAATCTTTGAGTACGTGGGATTGTTAGACCACCATTTATCCCAAGCCCCGGGTTAGGGAGCGATACAGGAAGGTTAGTGGTTTCCACCTATATACCAAGTATCGTCTTCATTTTTTTTAGAACAAAAAGTTTTTCAAATATGTCCCCAGCGGAGTCGCCACTGAATGAACGCTCGCCCGAAGAAAAAAAATATATGTATAATAAATATAATTGTATTTTGATTATTTTCTTTCTTCTTTCTTTTTGGAGTCGCCACGCCGTTTTTAGAGGAAAACATTGAAAAACCTAATTTTGAGAGATTTTGAGTCCGGGAGTCTGGTTACGTGTTGGGAAGAACTAGAGAGTTCACCCAACACGCCCCTTTCGGGACATTCAATCAACATTTGGACAAATATGGACATTCAAAGTGTGTGTGCGATGTGTGTAAACAAGTAAAGTGTGCAAGCCTTAGATTTCATTAATGGTATGGAACTGAATACAACTTGCGAGCCATGATAGGGGGCCGCACCCTTTTTACACGTGATATCTTTTATCACAAGGCAGAGGTTTTGAGACAGATTGTCCCTTACAGAGGTAAAGCTACTCGAGAAATGAAAAGACATTATTTTTGCTCATTTAGAACACTATTTAGTGGTCTAGAACCCAGTTTGGGGTTGATGGGAGTGGACAAAGTCACGATAAGCTTTGTCGACACGGATGTCACATGACATAGAGTCTTTTGAAGTCTTTTATGTCACGTGGTGATCCTCTTCCATCAAGTGGGTTGTGTCCAAACTGAGTTTAGGCACCCAAATAGTGGCTTATGAGCCAGAAGATGCTTAGGTAGGCTTTGAGTCACAAAGGGATGGGCCTAGCAGATTCTGAAGTCCAAGAATGGCTTTGCGGCCTTACAGGAGTCCCATGTCGTATGACACAGGATCTCCATGGAGACCTATGTCGCACGACATGGGGAGCCTGTTTCAGTGCCCTTCAGTCTGTTTGGTTCCTCCTTTGTTCCCCAAGCAAACCAAGCATATTTATTGACTGTAAGTAGTAATATAATACTATAATATGGGTATTATGGGAAGATCACATGGCTTTAGTGACCAAATGTGATAAATCACATATTTTATGGCCACTTTGAAGTAGCCATCACTTCCTAACCCAATGTAGCTAGGCAAATATTGAAACTTTATTGGTGTGTGTACCACCAAATGTCCAGATCTGAAGTGGGGAGAAGTGAATATTGAAGATTCACTCCTCCACCACCTTTGTCATGCAAAATCCCAATTTCTACATGGTAAGAGAGCAAATATGCATGCAAGGTATATTTAAA
Source organism: Adenophora triphylla var. japonica (assembly GCA_022495995.1). Lineage (NCBI taxonomy): Eukaryota > Viridiplantae > Streptophyta > Magnoliopsida > Asterales > Campanulaceae > Adenophora > Adenophora triphylla. The sequence goes on along the minus strand of JAFEMH010002107.1, from coordinate 188,600 downwards.
GACTTTATTTAAAGGGAGAGAGAGGTTTAGGGTCTACCTATTGTAGTCCACGAAGTAGAATCACCAATAGTATGGTGTCTACCCCTTCAATTACCACCAAAGGAAGCTTCTTGGAGTCTTGACCTTGAAGTGTGTGTGTGTGAGGAGGGAGGTGAGTGTGTGTGTGTGAGGAGAGAGGGAGAGACTCTATTTGGCAAGAGTTTCCCCTATTTTACTGATATTGCTCTCAGAACTTGACCCTCACTTTGGCTCTCTTCCTTTGCCTCCCTTCAAATGACCAGCCATGCCTTCTATTTATAGGCATCCTGATGGGGCTTCTTATGTCGCACGACATAGGTAGTTAAACCGCCTTAGTGGCCCTTGTCGGACGACAGCGTACACATTTTGGCCATAATGGGCCAAGTGGCTGGCAGGCCCAATGGATTGGTGGGCTGCTGGGACTTCTTATGTCGCACGACATAGGCAGTTAAACCGCCTTAGTGTCCCTTGTCGGACGACAGCGTGCATCTTTTGGCCATAATGGGCCAAGTGGCTGGCAGGCCCAATGAATTGGTGGGCTGCTGGGATTTTTGGACCCTAATTGCTTTTTAGCAATTTGTGTAAGCCCAAATTTAATTAAATTGAATCCAAAACTTGAGTTCGGATCGGGGTACTCACAACAGGATCAACCAACTACGATGTGTCGCGTGACACAGGATGTCCGTATGCAGATACCTCACAGCTTGAACACAGAAGAACAAACAGCCAACACAGATCTAACTATACAATCAGATTAGCTTCAAAATGAACAAATTAACAACAATTCAACCCAGGGAGTGTGGATATGGAGAGATCCACACTCCCTTGGGACTTAAACACCAATTCCCACAAGGATCAAATCATGTACACTCAATTATGCAAGGCAATAATATTAAACAGAGAGATTGCGATTGGATCTCAGTAATCACGACAGATGGAGTCGAATTACTGAGATCAGATGAAGATGAGATGATTGAATTATAGAAATTGCAAAGTAAGAGAGAGAAGAAGGATTTGGAGTGTTACCCTTGTAGTATCCAAGAATCCTATACCAAGGCTGGTATAGAATACTTCTACAACTGCTTCTGGGATGAACTGAACTGGATTGGATTGATGGAAGGAGGATCCAAGTATTGGTGGGTGAATTTAGGTGAATTGGGGGAATTAAAGATGGGTTTGGATGAGAGAGAGTGAGAGAGGTGTTTGTAGGGTGTGTGTTACGCTCCAATTTTGGCAGAGTAACAGTATGTGAAAGTTGGGATCCATTTCTGAGAGGGGTAGGGTCTTATTTATAGGCTGCAGTTGATGGTCACAAGATGTCGCACGACCTTCTGTAACCATTTTCCAAGCCTCGATTTGTCGCGTGACACAAGGTGTCACCAACTGCTTTTGGCGCCAAAACCAGGTTCTGGAACATTCAGGGATAATACCCAAAAGGTCCAAAACAAGTTTATTCCTTGCATGTCCTTTAGCATGAGCAAAGTACTAAAAGGTACTTCCTTCGCAAGAAACTTATGGAATGTTTCCGGAAGTATCGGAATAGACCGGGAATTCACCAAAATGCCCCTTAATGCAGTTTTATCGTATTAAAATGCACCTAAAAGGGTAGCGAATTGGATTGGCATAATTACAGAGCCCCTCGGCAACGTCACTTATGGAAGAAGTGAGGTTGTCGATAAAATAAGACCCAATCCTAATGAGCGGCAGGGGATAAGGTGGATAGCCGGACAACGATCTGGTGAGATCGGATGTCGGGACAATGATCTGGTGAGATCAGATGGCTGGACCTTTGGAGAAAGGATTCCTACGTCTCCCTAGGAGGGAATCAAGCCAAATCGTAGTTCGAAAACGAAACCTAAAAGAAGCAAGAAATGGTAGAGATAAGCTTTCATACCTTTGTTGTGCTTACCTGTAGCTGTCAGAGGGAGTGATGCTATGGCTGATGATCGTGGAGGGTTGTAGCTGCGGAGGGACTGATGCTACTGTTGATTGTGAAAGGTTGTAGCTGCCGGAGGGTCTCATGCTGTAACTTGCTTGATGATGAAAGGTTGTAGCTGCCGGATGGACTGATGCTACAACTGATGGTGAAGAGTAGCTGTCGGAGGGACTCACACTACTGTTGATGACGGTCGTGGCTGTCGGAGGGACTTAGACCACTGGAAGATGGTGATGGGTAGCTGTCGGAGGGACTCACGCTACCGTTGATGATGATTGTGGCTGCCGGAGGGACTTAGACCACTACTGATGGAGAGTAGCTGCCAGGGGACTCACGCTACTGTTGTTGATAGTCGTGGCTACTGGAGGGACTTAGACCACTGGGTGTTGGTGAAGAGTAGCTGCCAGGGGACTCACGCTACTGTTGATGATGATCGTGGCTGCCGGAGGGACTTTGACCACTGCTGATGGTGAAGGGTAGCTGCCAGGGGACTCACGCTACTGGTTGATTCTGCTGGGGATAGATGTAGTTGCCGGGGGGTCTTATGCTATGATTGCTGCTAGTGGTGGTGGCTGTCGGAGGGACTTGGACCACTGTCGTTTGATGAATTGCTAGTTTGCCGGGCAAGGGATGGCCTTTGTTGACGGTTGGTTGACTTTGGAGTCATGAACTTTGCTTAGCAGGACATGGATTTTGCTGATGCCTTGGCGGCGGAGCCGATGATACTGATGAACGTTGCTGGGGGAGACTGACAGATTTGGAACCTTTGTCTCGATTTTGGGCTGAGGGACAGTCCTCAAGACTTGGTGATGCTCAGTTGATTATTGTAACTGCGGGGGAAACAACACTCCAAGCACTATATCTGACTATGCTACTCTGTTAGCAAAGATTAAACTATGTTAGCTTGTTTGCACGAATCTATTCGTTCCGGGAACGGGATGATGATTGAATGAAAGAAATGTGATTATTGTATTGAAAGGTTGGCTTTGCCGGGCTTGTACGTGAGATGGTGGAGCTGTATCGGGTGAGTGTGTATGGTGATACATATGGTGTAGTGGATTCTCTCCCGTATGTATATGTGAATATGTGTGAGGATGGGAGGTGTATTGCAGCGACGGCGAGTCGGAGGGTGCTCTGGGAGGTAGACTTGCAGGAACATTGATGATGTCTGATGTTGACCAAATGTGTCGCTCGACATGTCATGCCTGTTGGGCAAGTTGTGTCGCGCGACTGGGGGAAGCTCGTAACAGGCCCCTTTTAAATCAGCTCAGGATTCATTTGTAGACACTGCCCTTTCAGTAGGAGAAAACCAGCAGCCCTAGCTTGGCAGACAGGCGATTTCTTTGACAAAGATTGGAACTTTCAATCATAATGGAACATTATAACAGAGAAGTGGCTTCCCGGGAGTATCAATTTCGTCAAGACTTCCTTGAAATTTCGCATTATCACCGGGAGCATCATAGAGAGCTCATTGATGGGAGGTATAGTATGCCGTGCCTTTGGTCATTGAAAGATTGGAGGATTGACTGGGATTTCCTCTGGGCTGCGTACTGCTTTTGAGATTCGGAGCGGCATGTTTTCACTTTGTCATATAATGATCTGACGCCGACCATGGAGGATTTCAGAGCATTGACAGGCCTGAGTGAGTCGACGACTGTAGCATTCCCACGGGACAGACGGTCGATTGTGGAGCAGTTATAAGACTTCCTGTGCTTGCCAGCAGATCAGGTGCCATCTATGATTCTGGGTGATGGGTCTATAGACTTGACTCGGATGGCTAGGTTGCACTTATCCAGTCCTGAGTTGTTCAATCTTTCCACGTCTCTGGACATGTTTATGCTGTTTACCTTGTCAGCTCATTATTTCTGCAGGTACATTGGAGTCTGTCCGGGTGCATTGCTGGAGGTTGTCAGGCAACTCAGGGGTGACCGAGGTGTGGACCTTTGTCGAATCCGCTCTGGGCAGGGGGAGATGGACATTGTACCATTGTTACTGGCTGAGACCTATCATGGCATTGATAGACTAGCAGGAGGATCAGATTTCATGGGTGCGGGCAGCCCCAATTTATTGTCTTTGTGGCTTTCTGAGAGGCTACGCTTGATCATGCCACTTCCAGCGGGTCAAATTGCCATGCCTTGGGTGACGGGGCAACGCAGAGTGTTGAGAGATGCGGCCGTTGATAGCTGGCAGATGAGGTTGATGCGGTACGGGACTGCTGATCTGAACTTCTGGATTCCGGCGTGGGGGCTGCAGACCATGAGAGATATTAGGATGGGTCAGTGGTAGTCAGGCTGCCAGGACTGCAAGTATCTTCCTTCTGCATCCCATCATTGGTGAGTAGGCAGTATAGGATGAGAGATATTAGGATGGGTCAGTGGTAGTCGCCACGCCATGTTTTAAGGTACACTTTGAAAAACCTTTGTGAGCACCCCAACCCGGAACCTAACACGTGTCCCGAGCTTGAGAGGCCCAAACTAAGAAAACCCATCTGAAATTAAAAAAAAAACTTTTATTTCACTTTAAAAGAAAACCAATTCTCAAACTTCCAAAATAAAATCAACTGATAATAACTCCACTTGGAGGAATTTCAACACCAACTTCAATAAACCATAATCTGATCAATTACATCAAAAACCCCCAAATAACTTTGTTTTACAAAAGAGTTTTCTATACAACTTTATAAAGGAGTAATACTTAATAAAGACTCCAGACAACCTACTCATATACATAACCTGACAAGTCCCAAAAGCAAAAAGTCCAAACTCTTATCCCCGGCCTCACTGGTTCAGGTCACCTGTCTCAGCACGATCTAAAATAGTAAAGGGGAAGGGGTGAGAATAAATCTCAATAAGCTATTATGAATGCAGCAAGATGCCCAATAAGATGCAACACATAGCATGGTTACACATAACACATTATTAAAGCGGTAAACACCTTACGTTATCTCATTTTACCTTTCCCGTCTGAACAATAAGTCGTACAACGTGGGAGTAAAACTCCGCTCTTTGGTAAACTGCCCCCATGCACATTCACCGCTTATAGGACTCATACTCCAAAGATCCATATAAGGAAAGAAAATACTTATTTGACTCTTCATTCAGAGTACCATATAATAACGCAGCTATCTGTAAGGCTTTTGGCTCAATACAGAAGCATTCCACCTAGCTCTATAGGAAATCGCAGCTATCTGTAAGGCTTTTGGCTCAACACAAAAGCATGCACACCCCAATCTGTGACCACAGAAGGGGACAGTCACAGGTATAATGGACATTCAATCACTTATAGAACACATCCATAATTGATTGTATCCCATTATACCCCTAAACCTCGTATAATATAAACACGTTCAAGCACATAATAGTTACTTGAAATAAAATCCACCAAAGGGATAAGAATATAACAACATGGTCATATTAAATCAATACTATAGTGCAACATTCATTTAATACACTATGCATAGTACCATCAATGAATATGAATTCAAGTAAGGTAACAATATAACCAATAAATCCACACTTGGGATAACAATGCAACCATATGATAAACATACCCACACTTGGGATAACAAGGTATCAATATAATCAATAAATCCACACTTGGGATAACAGTGCAACAATGTGATTAATATACATTTCCAACTAGCGCAATAGTGTAACCTATAGCTTCTACACTATTCAAACTAACCACCAAGGATATGGAAGCAAGTAAGGCCACCATGTACCATAAACCATTCCTACGTAGTCATTACACAACCTTGGATAACCTTAATAAAAGTTCAAGATCTAATTCCCAAGTTTGAACCACTTTGGTGAAGTTACTAATCAAGCTTATCAACCATTTTCCGGACAATATCTAAACTACTTCCACAATTCCATTTTGACCAAGGAAAGTACCGTTGTATAGCTAAACTGTTCTACTTCAAGTATAGTTAAAGAGGATTCACTTATATCTTAAGATGATTAGGTTTATATAGCTTTAAAAAATAGTTAAGAGTCATGATGAGGGGTTTTTGTGGAAATCAGAAAGAAAGGAAAACTGGAGAAGCCTCTGCTGTGATGGGCGACCGCCCAGGGTAATGTGGGCGACCGCCCAAGCTGGAGATCTATAAAGGGTTGAAGCTGCTGTTGAAGTGGGCGACCGCACAGGAAGAGATGGGCGACCGCCCAGGAGTGGGGAAAACTGAAGGCCAAGCTGCTGTGCATGTGGGCGGCCGCTCAGCCCCCACATGGGCAACAGCCCACGACCAAATAAGTTTGACCATCACACTACCCCATTTCATGTTTAACATTCTTATCTCTACTTTAACCATAACATCTTACTCTTTATCAACTCCTATGAACAACAACACCCCATTTAGGTCATTAACCAACTTTTCCACTCCAAGAAAGTATTCCAATATACCAAACAACCATTATAACCAACAGTATCAACATTAAAGATTTTATGAGGAAGTTTAAAGGGTAATCATAACCACTTACTTACAAACTCTAGAAAATTGGCCAAAACCCACATGAAATACCTACACTTAAACCATTAACATCTACAAATACTTTATAACACTCTTCTTTCAACTTAGACCACCATTTTATAACCCCAAGTAATTCCACATTTACTAACACCCTTTTTATTCAAATAACATTATCCAAAAAAATATCAAAACCCTTTTCTTTCAACCAAATATTCAATAAAACATAGAATGAGCAATTATTAGAAGGAAGCCATAATAACTTACTAAAAATGATGTGAAACAAAATATTTATTTTACAGGCTTGACATGCTCCCCTCGCAGCCACGAACAAGAATGTACAAATGGATCGAAAAATGGAAGGAAATTGAATTTGCTATAATTTATGGAAGGGAGGATTTTAGAGAGGTTTCCATGGAGGAAATTGAAGGAGGTTAAAGAAGATGAGAATGATGGAATGGGGAGGTTAAAGGAAGGAGGTGATGGGAAAAAGGTAAGAAGCATGGCCTCCCATGCCTCCCTTTGACTAATATAAGGAAATAATTCAACTTTTCCACTTAAGCCCTTCGAAGTCTAAGGAAATACATTTAACACCTCAACTTCTATTCTTTACATAAGACATCTTACTTACTTATAATATTTTATTTATTTTCAATTATTATAACTTCACCACAACACTTTATATTTATTCCATTTAGACCCTTTATCATTAAAGTTAATTCATTTTCATCCTTACTTCTCATATGTTATTAACGTATAAAATTGACACCAAAAATCAACAAGTAGCACAAAATAAATAATTGAGATACTACAATCCTAACCTCACGTGCTCAACACGTGCTAAAAGGGTGCCTAGGGTTAGGGTCGTTACACTCACTCCCCCTTAAAGAAAATTCGCCCCGAATTTTAAACTTGCTTACCTAAAAAAAAAAAAAGAAGGTGACCTTCCACGCATTTCAAATTACACTTCAAATAGTTTCCTCAATGGCATGATTCTTTTATACATTTTCACAACCCGAATACTCTAGGATTTAAATTCCCTGAACTGCAATTCTAATAACTCTCGACGGTTCTCCCGCATAAGTCCAATCCGTTTAATCATCATTAGTTGAAGAACTCCATACAAACGAGGGATCATGCAAATGATTTTTCCATACCAAGCTTCATACAGTGCTAATTCAATGCTAAACTAAAAACTACTATTATACGCAAACTCGCTAAGGTTAATTAAACTTCTCAAGTTGAAAGGAAATCCATCACACAACACACAACACACAACCTATTCTTCAAGAATCTGGATAGTCTTCTAATCTCTTACATAAAGGGTACACACATTTTGAGTTGAGGGTAAATTTTTCATCCTAATTCAGTACAAAATTCTGGGTCTTCCCATCTTGAAACTATCCGATAATCCTCTCAAATTTTGAATCATTGTTGAACTTCCCCTAAGGTCTCCATATGCTATAGGTATAACTAGAATATTCGCACTAATATCTCACCTTGCGATTCAAAGGATTAGGGGTGTAAATGAATCGAATCGAATCGAATATCATCGTATTCGATTCGTATTCGAATATTAAAATCGATTCGTATTCGTATTCGATTCGTAATCTAATATTAAAATCGATTCGTATTCGATTCGAAATTAATATTCGAATTATTCGGTTCGATTCGAGTATTCGATTTGAGGCCCAATACCCAGCCCAGCCCAATACCAAGCCCAACCCATTATTCGGCCCAGCCCAAACCTCAGCCTTGTGTGCAATGATTTGGCCGCCTGGGAGGATTAAACAAGCAGTAAAAAAAAAGATTTTAAAATCAGTAACAACTTGTTACTAACAAGCAGGCAATATAATATGATTAACATCCAAATCCAATCATCCAAATCCAAGCAGGTTTTCAGTAACCAAAATAACCAAAAGACAACAAAAATAACCAAAAGACAACATCAGTAACTCAGCAAGGGTGTTGGCTCAAATCATTCATGTTTACACGGGTTTAATACTCGAATAAGCTAGTACCAATAAGGAAGTAAATTGCATTAACATTATTTCAAAAGGCAACATCAACTCAGCAGCAAGGCAGTTTCATAACAACATCAAAACAGAACATTAGTAACTAGCAGCAGCAAGGTCACAGCAAGGCAAAACAATCAGCAGGCACTCCAACAACAAGGCATCAGATTCGTAATAAGACTTGAATCGGATCTTCCTCCTCCTAAATAAAAAATAATTAAAGAACAAATTAAGAAGCACTATCAGGCGAAATTGCAAGAAATATTTCTGTGACTTACTCTACAAGGACAAATTCCAGGCGAAATTGCATCACAGAAATATGAAATCAGAGTCAGAAAATTAAAATGTGACAATCACAGGAACCAACCTTGGGAGGGGGCTTGAAGGGAAGTCACCGAAAACCAAGAAAAGTAGCCAGGCGAGGCGAGGCGCCGGCGAGGTGAAGCGGCGCCGGCGAGGTGAGGCGAAGGTAATGGGATCGGTCAGTGTGAGCCTGTGAGGGAGCGCCGTTCTCTACTTCTCTCTGCTCTCTAGGGTTAGGGTTAGAAACAATTAGAATAGAAATAGATTTCAGTATATATATATAATTATTAATTAATATTAAATATATATATATATATATATATATTTATATATATATTATTCGAATAATATTCGCGAATACTCGAATTGAATATCGTGATATATTATTCATATTCGTTTACTAACCGAATCAATATAAAGATTCGAATTCGAATTCGAAATTTTCGAATACGAATACCGAATACTCGAATCGAATAGCAAAACGAATAAAAAAAGTTCGCTTCGTTTACAACCCTACAAAGGATATAATTGTTGACACATAAGCCTTTCGGCTAATCGCAACTGAAATCACAATAACTCTTCCGGATGATATAAAATAACGCAATTAAAGTCTTTTAATAGTTCCAACCATCGCTTCGGCCTGTTGATCTCTTCCTTTCGAGTAACTAAATTATTCAAACTCTTAGGATTGATAACAAATTTCAAATGGAGCTTCAAAAAGATATGATTCCCACTTAAATAACGCAAAATAATTGCAGCCACTTTCGAGTAGAGGATAAGAAAATTCTGCTTTATTTAAGCTAACTTCCTCGAAGCATCCGCTATCACTTTCCCATTTAGCATAGTATCACAACCTAACCTTCCTTTAATACGCACTTAAAATTCACGAAGTCCCCACATCTACTAGGTAAGGTAAAGATCGGATCTAGAGTCAATCTATTCTCTATCTCTACCAATATGATTCACCCTTTTTACATCTTACACCATTGATATCCTTTCGAGTTAACTAAATCAACGATTTTACAATTCTCAAGGATCCCCTGATAATCCTTCGGTAGCACTTGCCAACCGAAAGATCACGGACTCAATCCTCTTAAGATCCATGGTAACATTCGAGCTTAAGACTATAGAACCCAAAATTTGAAATCTTCTCGAGTCAACTCACACTTGCTAAACTTCTCAAACAATGACCTCCCACTAAAGACAATTAACACAATTCGCAAATGATCTTCATGATCCTCTCGTAACTTTAATTAAACAAAGAGGTCATCAAACATAATTACCATAAAGCCATCAAAATAAGGATTAAAATTCTGCTTATCATACCCAGAACCAACACATGGTTACTCTGATGGAAGCACATTTACCATCTACCCACAGCTAGCACATATACCTCTAGTGACCTCTGAGGGATCTATCTCTCCTAGACCCGAAACACATACCCGACCTTAGACCTTCCCTTTTGGTTTCCCTTCATTATCACTTTAGGTACCACCTCTTTATTGTCCACCCAGCTGATCGCTGCTTGAAGCTCGTCCCCACTGCAACCTTGGGTAATATCTCCTAACGTGTCCCATCTCTCCACACTTAATACACCTGCCTTGCTTACTCCAACACTGATCTTCGGTATGTCCAATCCTCTTGCAAAATTTACAAATCATCCCATACTGTCTGGATATTGGCCGAAACGAAGAAGTTACAACAAGCTCCCTTCGCAAACTCCCTGTAGTTAAAGCCCTTGGTTTTCCTCTGGTGATTTTGGATCCTTGTCCTAGATACTTTGGTTTATTTCTAACCCCACTTTCGGATCTTCCACGATTTTCCTCAATGTCATTCTCGATATTATATGCTCTATCTATGGCTGTCTGATAATTGGTGAAGTTATCAATCAATAATTTATTCCTAAACTCAACCCTTAAACCTTTTACAAACCTATGAACTCTTCTCGCTTCATGTGATACCAAATGAGGGCAACACCGAGCCAATTCCTCAAACCGGACTGAATACTGATCCACCGTCATGTTCCTTTGTTCTAGTCTCAAGAATTCGATCTCCTTCTTGTCCCTTGTAACCATTGAAACGAAATAATCCTCGAACTGCTGGGTGAAATTATCCCAAGTCTGGGGCGCATGATCCCGCTCCCAACTTCTCTTCAAAATCTGCCACCACTGATCACCTGGACCTTCAAGTTTGAAAACGGCATATCTAACTTTCTCTTCGTTGGGACTTTCCATAACCTCAAAGATTTTGTTCATTTCCTCTAACCATTTTTCTGCCTTTAACGGATCCGTATCTCCATCAAAGCTCGGTGGATTCATCTTCACAAATTTTTCCAATCCATCACTCTGACATCCTTCTAGTTGATTCAGAACTGATCCCCGAGTCTCCATATTCCGTACAAACCTCCTGAATAAATTTATCATCTCTCCATTCTGAATTTCACCTGTCCCCATATTTCCTTCATTTTCTGGAACCTTTCGCTGGTCATCATTGCTTTCGGCCATTAGAACAAACTCCTGCATCAAACACTCGGCGTCAATTACCACATACTCCCCCTTAGTCTAGATATCTACCCTTGACCTCTAAACTAACCTCTGATACCAACTGTGAGCACCCCAACCCGAAACCTAACAGTTGTCCCGAGCTTGAGAGGCCCAAACTAAGAAAACCTATCTGAAATTAAAAAAAAAACTTTTATTTCACTTTAAAAGAAAACCAATTCTCAAACTTCCAAAATAAAATCAACTGATAATAACTCCACTTGGAGGAATTTCAACACCAACTTCAATAAACCATAATCTGATCAATTACATCGAAAACCCCCAAATAACTTTGTTTTACAAAAGAGTTTTATATACAACTTTATAAAGGAGTAATACTTAATAAAGACTCCAGACAACCTACTCATATGCATAACCTGACAAGTCCCAAAAGCAAAAAGTCCAAACTCTTATCTCCGGCCTCACTGGTTCAGGTCACCTGTCTCAGCATGATCTAAAACAGTAAAGGGGAAGGGGTGAGAATAAATCTCAATAAGCTATTATGAATGCAGCAAGATGCCCAATAAGATGCAACACATAGCATGGTTACACATAACACATTATTAAAGCGGTAAACACCTTACGTTACCTCATTTTACCTTTCCCGTCTGAACAATAAGTCATACAACGTGGGAGTAAAACTCCGCTCTTTGGTGAACTGCCCCCATGCACATTCACCGCTTATAAGACTCATACTCCAGAGATCCATATAAGAAAAGAAAATACTTATATGACTCTTCATTCAGAGTACCATATAATAACGCAGCTATCTGTAAGGCTTTTGGCTTAATACAAAAGCATTCCACCTAGCTCAATAGGAAATCGCAGCTATCTGTAAGGCTTTTGGCTCAACACAGAAGCATGCTGAAATTACCCGGATTTCGCGCGCGGCGAAAGCGCGGTTGTCTTTCGCGAAGGGTTGGTGTCTGAGACCTCGCTTCATGGGAAAGAAAATGAGGAGTCGCCACGCGGTTTTGTATTTTGAGCCCAAACGTTGAGAAACGGCTATTGTGAAAATGGTGTCATTTTTATTGGTAGCAAAAACTTCGGAAAAGGCTTTGAAAACAGGGGGTCATTTTTATTGGTAGCAAAAACGAGTAAAAAGCTTTTTTGAGTACCAGAGATTGTTAGGTTCGGAGGTCACGTTACGTTTCGGAAAGAGTATTACGAGATCACCCGAAACGCCTCGTATGACGAGTCTTTCTACCTTTCTCGAAAACGTGTGCGTGTGTGTGTGTGTATTTTGAAACGGGGGCTTGAATGACAAGATTAATCTTGGTTTGAATGTCAAACGTTGATTAGGTGACTTGTTTGAAAAGGCGAGCGTTTGAATGTCAAACGTCGGTTTTGAGACGGAAATGAGCGTTTGCGTGGCAAACGTCGGTTTTGAGACGAAAATGAGCATTTGCGTGGCAAACGTCAATTTTGAGACGGAAATGAGCGTTTGCGTGACAAACGTCGATTTTGAGATGGAAATGAGCGTTTGCGTGACAAGTCGATTTTGAGTTTGAAAAGGAGTTCGAAGGTCGAACTCCGATTTTTTAAACTGGGCGAGTCATTGTTAACGATTTTACGGAAAAAACGTATTAAATGATTTTGAATGTCAAAAGTCGGCTTTTAGTTTGAAGATGAGCGTTTGGATGCCAAACGTCATTTTCGCGCATTTTGAAAGAGAGTTCGAAGGTCGAACTTTGGTTTTGAACCGGGCATTACATTGTTAACGATTTTTACGGGAAAAAGCGTATTAAATGACATGCAATCAACGAATCGGGTTGCGACTCGGACTTTGAAAAGTAAATACTATCACGATCCAAACGGGTCGAACTTTGTAAATGACAGTATTTAAAGTGCGGTATCAACGGAATCAAACGATCCGGAATTGGAAAGTACGATCGACGAGCCAAAACGGCTTAGAGTTGTAAATGACGATCGACGAGCCAAACGACTCGGAATTGTAAAGTACGATCGACGAGCCAAACAGCTCGTAATTGTAAAGTACGATCGATGAGCCAAAACGGCTCGGAGTTGTAAAGTTGCATGAAAGTAAAGGATGTTCGACGGATCAAACAATCCGGAATTGTAAATGACAGGAATTTAAATGACGATCGACGGATCAAACAATTCGGAATTGGTAAATGACATAAAAGTAAACGGAACGGGGTCGGAACGCCGTTTTAATCTGAGATTACTTCTCTTACGGGAAGAGAAAAGGATCAGGGACTAAAACGTATCGGACCCCGTTAGACGGTGACGTCTACATTTTGAGAGTGAGAGAGGGAGCTACCTATGGCTAGGGTCGGCTCCTTTGGCTCGGTGGGCGTATACGGGATACGGAAAGGTATTTGAAAGGTGTTTCGGAAGTGTTTGGGCAGAGTTTCCCCTTTTATTTGGTGTTTAGGAAACTAGGGATTTGGGCAGTGTTTCGACTTGTGTCGGTTTAGCCTACGATCAGAATCTACCGACGAGTAGCACGAGGGCCCCCGAAGAGTAGAGAATTCCGCCGACGAGTAGCACGAGGGCCCCCGAAGAGCGGAAGAAGAACTAGCGTTTTGTTGCTAGGGGAAGAGAGGGGAGAAAATTGTGTGTGAAAATGTGAGGAGGAGGTGAGTATTTATAGGGTAGAAATCTTGGAGGAGGGGGGAGAAACTTAGGGAGGAAGTAATTTTACTTAGCAAGGTGGGTTTCCTTGCTTAACCTGGATGTTTTCCCCGGTAAAAGAGTCCGGACGGACCTCTCTTGAATTTGGGGATATTTTGGTCATTTGGCCTTGAATTTGACATGATTTGGACATGTATGTCTAGGGGCAAGTTGTGTCGCACGACATGATCCACCATTTCCATATTTTCCAAAATTGAATTATTTGTAAGTGTATATCTTGTTCTCGCGTTCGATTTGATATGTGGTGGGCCCAAAACGGAGTTCGTATGAGGGAGTTATGACCTCCGGAAGGTCGAGACGCTCGAAAAACGGGAAATCGAATCCCGGAAGACCCTGAAAAGTACGTTTTTCGGGGAAAGCTGTACTTTTACGTGTGATAATGTGTGTTGAGTACGCTTTGATGTCAGGATGCACGGGGAAGTCCTGGGATGTCTCGTTGACTTGAGAACGGGGAACTTAACGGGTTCCGGTTAACTTTTAACGGATTTTGACGATCCGGATTTGGGTACTTACAGTTAGCCCCTCGGCGATGTCACTTTCGAAGGAAGTGGGGTCGTCGAAAAAGATAAGGATCCAAATCGGGGGATGCCTTATGGAGAGACCTGGGCGGTCAAATGGCTGGACCCTTAGCAAAAGGATTCCTACGTATCCCGAGCGGGAATCAAGCCGATCGTAGTTCACGGGTGTGAGGGAAATTGGTAGGGGCCTTGACCTGTGGGGAATGATTAGGAGGAGTTCGTCCTGAGAGAGACTGTTTTGGAGGCGTCTAAACCTGAGGGAGACTATTTGAAGGCGTCTGAACCTAAATGGGACCATTGCGAGGCATCCAAACCTGAATGGAGACTATTGTGAGGCATCTGAACCTAAGTGAGACCATTGCGAGGCATCCGAACCTGAATGGAGACTATTGTGAGGCGTCTGAACCTAAGTGAGACCATTGCGAGGCATCCGAACCTGAATGGAGACTATTGTGAGGCGTCTGAACCTAAGTAAGACCATTGCGAGGCATCTGAACCTGAATGGAGACTATTGTGAGGCGTCTGAACCTAAGTGAGACCATTGCGAGGCATCCAAACCTGAATGGACACTATTGTGAGGCGTCTGAACCTAAGTGAGACCATTGCGAGGCATCCGAACCTGAATGGAGACTATTTTGAGGCGTCTGAACCTAAGTGAGACCATTGCGAGGCATCCGAACCTGAATGGAGACTATTGTGAGGCGTCTGAACCTAAGTGAGACCATTGCGAGGCATCCGAACTCGAATGGAGACTATTTTGAGGCGTACGAACCTAAGTGAGACCATTGCGAGGCATCCGAACACGAATGGAGACTATTGTGAGGCGTACGAACCTAAGTTAGACCATTGCGAGGCATCCGAACCTGAATGGAGACTATTGTGAGGCGTCTGAACCTAAGTGAGACCATTGCGAGGCATCCAAACCTGAATGGAGACTATTGTGAGGCGTCTGAACCTATGTGAGACCATTGCGAGGCATTCGAACCTGAATGGAGACTATTGTAAGGCGTCTGAACCTATGTGAGACCATTGCGAGGCATCCGAACCTGAATGGAGACTATTGTGAGGCGTCTGAACCTAAGTGAGACCATTGCGAGGCATCCGAACCTGAATGGAGACTATTGTGAGGCGTCTGAACCTATGTGAGACCATTGCGAGGCATCCGAACCTGAATGGAAACTATTGTGAGGCGTCTGAACCTAAGTGAGACCATTGCGAGGCATCCGAACCTGAATGGAGACTATTGTGAGGCGTCTGAACCTAAGTGAGATCATTGCGAGGCATCCGAACCTGAATGGAGACTATTGTGAGGCGTCTGAACCTAAGTGAGACCATTGCGAGGCATCCGAACCTGAATGGAGACAATTGTGAGGCATCTGAACCTAAGATTTCTGAAACTTACGAGGGCGTGGTTGAACTTCACGAGGGAGAAGAGTGAATCTCACGAGGGAGATGGGTGAATCTCATGAGGGAGATGGTTTGAATCTCACGAGGGAGATGGTTTGAATCTCACGAGGGAGATGGCTGAATCTCACGAGGGAGATGGACGAATCTCACGAGGGAGATGACTGAATCTCACGAGGGAGATGGGTGAATCTCACGAGGGAGATGGGTGAATCTCACGAGGGAGATGACTGAATCTCACGAGGGAGATGGGTGAATCTCACGAGGGAGATGACTGAATCTCACGAGGGAGATGGGTGAATCTCACGAGGGAGATGGCTGATTCTCATGAGGGATATGGGTGAATCTCACGAGGGAGATGACTGAATCTCACAAGGGAGATGGGTTGAATCTCACGAGGGAGATGACTGATTCTTACGAGGGAGATGGGTAAATCTCACGAGGGAGATGACTGAATCTCACGAGGGAGATGGGTGAATCTCACGAGGGAGATGACTGAATCTCACGAGGGAGATGGGCTGAATCTCACGAGGGAGATGACTGATTCTCACGAGGGAGATGGGTGAATCTCACGAGGGAGATGACTGAATCTCACAAGGGAGATGGGCTGAATCTCACGAGGGAGATGGGTGAATTTCACGAGGGAGATGACTGAATCTCACGAGGGAGATGGGCTAAATCTCACGAGGGAGATGGGTGAATCTCACGAGGGAGATGACTGATTCTCACGAGGGAGATGGGTGAATCTCACGAGGGAGATGGGTGAATCTCACAAGGGAGATGGGTTTGAAAGTCCCGGGTTCGACGGAAATGGTTTTGAAGGTTCCGAGTTCGACGGAAATGGTTTTGAAGGTTCCGAGTTCGACGGAAATGGTTTTGAAAGTTCCGAGTTCGACGGAAGTGGTTCTGAAGGTTCCGAGTTCGACGGAAATGGTTCTGAAGGTTCCGAGTTTGACGGAAATGGTTTTTTGAAAGGTTCCGAGTTAGACGGAAATGGTTCTGAAGGTTTCGAGTTCGACGAAAATGGTTCTGAAGGTTCCGAGTTCGACGGAAATGGTTCTGAAGGTTCCGAGTTCGACGGAAATGGTTTTGAAGGATTGTTGTGCAGGCTTTCCTTGATTTATCGCTCGTCTTTTGTCTACTGGGGATATAGTGTTCGGGCTTACGATGATGGCCGAAGAGGGATTGTTGTGCGGGCTTACCTTGATGGCCGCTGAAGTGGGACGATTGGGCTTACGACTTGCGGCCGGGGAGAATATTCATTGTACGGGCTTACTGTGATTGCCGTGGAAATGAGATGGTCGGGCTTACGATGACTGCCGGGGAAGTGATTATTTATCTGCTGGGGAAAAGCGTCCAGAGTTCTAACAAATCTGGTTAGGAACTGAGAATAATGATTGACGTTCCTATATAAGGAGTGCCTTAGGATCCTGCTGGAGAGGAATGTTCAGGCTTACGATGGCGGCCGAAGAAGGATTGTTGTGCGGGCTTACCTTGATGGCCGCTGAAATGAGAATTGTTGCAAGGCGTTCGTGCCTTGGGGTTCGGGCTTATTGCGACTGTCGAAGGAGAATTGTTGCAAGGCATTCGTGCCTTGGGGTTCGGGCTTATTGCGGCTGCCGAAGGAGAATTGTTGCAAGGCGTTCGTGCCTTGGGGTTCGGGCTTATTGCGGCTGCCGAAGGAGAATTGTTGCAAGGCGTTCGTGCCTTGGGGTTCGGGCTTATTGCGGCTGCCGAGGGAGAATAGTTGCAAGGCGTTCGTGCCTTGGGGTTCGGGCTTATTGCGGCTGCCGAAGGAGAATTGTTGCAAGGCGTTCATGCCTTGGGGTTCGGGCTTATTGCGGCTGCCGAGGAAGTGAACGTTGGTGAAAACCCATGGGAATTTTGACGTCAGGAGACGGAATTGTGATTTGATGTCCGAAGACAGGACTGAATGTTTGAATGTAAAACGTCGGTTTGGGGTGGAAATGAGCGTTTGAATGTCAAACGTCAACTTGGGATGTAAATGAGCGTTTGAATGTCAAACGTCAACCTGAGAAGGAAGTGAGCGTTTGAATGTCAAACGTCGACTGGGGATTGAGAATTTAACGTCTGGAGACGAGCGTTAGTGAGGACTAACTGAGAATTTAACGTCTGGAGACGAGCGTTAGTGAGGACTAACTGAGAATTTAACGTCTGGAGATGAAGTGTTAGTGAGAACTAACGGAAACTTTAACGTCTGGAGACGAGCGTTAGTGAGGACTAAATGGGAGATTTAACGTCTGGAGACGAGCGTTAGTGAAAACTAACGGGAAATTTAACGTCTGGAGGCGAAACGTTGGTGAGGACCAACGGGAGATTTAACGTCTGGAGACGCAACGTTGGTGAGGACCAACGGGATATTTAACGTCTAGAGACGCAACGTTGGTGAGGACCAACGGGAGATTTAACGTCTGGAGACGCAACGTTGGTGAGGACCAACGGGAGATTTAACGTCTAGAGACGCAACGTTGGTGAGGACCAACGGGAGATTTAACATCTAGAGACGCAATGTTGGTGAGGACCAACGGGAGATTTAACGTCTAGAGACGCAACGTTGGTGAGGACCAACGGGAGATTTAACATCTGGAGACGCAACGTTGGTGAGGACCAACGGGAGATTTAACGTCTGGAGACGCAACGTTGGTGAGGACCAACAGGAACTTTACCTCGAGAGAGGGGCATTAGAAATGTCTAACTGGAAATTTGGACCTCGAGAGAGGGGCATTAGAAATGTCTAACGGGAATTTGGACCTTGAGAGGGGGGCATTAGAAATGTCTAAAGGAAAAATTGGACCTCGAGAGAGGGGCGTTAGAAATGTCTAACGGGAATTTGGACCTTGAGAGGGGGGCGTTAGAAATGTCTAACGGAGAAATTAGACCTCGTGAGAAGGGCATTAGAAATGTCTAACGGGTATTTCACCTCGAGAGAGGGGCGTTAGAGATGACGGAACT
This sequence comes from Adenophora triphylla var. japonica, assembly GCA_022495995.1. Taxonomy (NCBI): domain Eukaryota; kingdom Viridiplantae; phylum Streptophyta; class Magnoliopsida; order Asterales; family Campanulaceae; genus Adenophora; species Adenophora triphylla. The sequence continues at coordinate 169,770 of JAFEMH010002107.1, read as the reverse complement.
CACGAGGGAGAATAATAGAAAAGAATCTCACGAGGAGATAACGAGATGCAAAATCTCGGGGAAGGATCTCGCAGGGAGATGACGGAAAGATCTCACGAGGGAGAATAACGAGAAAGGATCTCATGAGGAGATAACGAGATGCAAGATCTCGGGGAAGGATCTCGCAGGGAGATGATGGAAAGATCTCACGAGGGAGAATAACGAGAAAGGATCTCACGAGGAGATAACGAGATGCAAGATCTCGGGGAAGGATCTCGCAGGGAGATGACGGAAAGATCTCATGAGGGAGAATAACGAGAAAGGATCTCACGAGGAGATAACGAGATGCAAGATCTCGGGGAAGGATCTCGCAGGGAGATGACGGGAAGATCTCACGAGGGAGAATAACGAGAAAGGATCTCACGAGGAGATAATGGGAGAGGATCTTATGAAAAGATGGGTAATCTCACGAAAAGATGGGTAATCTCACGAAAAGATGGGTAATCTCTCTAAGAGATGGGTAATCTCACGAAAAGATGGGTAATCTCACAAAAAGATGGGTAATCTCTCTAAGAGATGGGTAATCTCACGAAAAGATGGGTAATCTCACGAAAAGATGGGTAATCTCACGAAAAGATGGGTAATCTCTCTAAGAGATGGGCAATCTCACGAAAAGATGGGTAATCTCTCTAAGAGATGGGTAATCTCACGAAAAGATGGGTAATCTTTCTCATCTTCATCAGCTCCTCTGTCAGTTCCCTCAATTCTATTGTCAGTTCCGCTGTCGGTTCCCTCAGTTCTGCTGTCGGTTCCTTTGACAAAGAGAGGTCAAAGCTATAAGGTCAAAGGTTGGGTGTGCCGTCGGAGGTTCCCCTTTTGCGGGCTGCTGCCTTGGTGCGGGCGAGCCTTTTGTCTTCCTTGATGTCAGCCAGTGTTGGCACATAACCAAGCCCCTGGACCGTGGTGTGGTCCTTGACTTCGATGACTTGGTGTTGGCCCTGTAACCTTTTGCCGAGCCCCAGTCCTGGGATGAAGTTCATGAGTTTCATCATCTTCATGGCGGGAGGAATCTTGTCTTGAAAGAGTGGAAGGTCCACGTTGCATATTTTGATCTTGGAGGTCTCCAGAGTGAATCCAGTTAATGCCATGTCGTCATTATGCTTGATTTCTAACACTGGAATGTCGTTGGTGCTGGTCCCCTCGGTGGTGACGCTGTCGCCGTAGACTGTGGTTAGCTTGTTGCCTTGCATGAACTTGAGGCATTGGTGAAGGGTGGATGCCACACCATTTATCTGATGCAGCCAGGGACGCCCTAGGATGGTTGTGAAAGTGATTGGAATGTCCAACACTTGGAATTCGGTGGGGATCATCCGCTTGCCGAACCAAATATTAAGAGTAGCAACCCCGAGAACTGTACGGGAAGTGGAGTCATAGGCCTTGACAGTGTGGACTGAAGGCTTCAAATCTGTGGGCTTGATGTCAAGCAAATCCATCATCTTGGCGGGCAAGACATTCATTCCGGAACCTCCGTCTACCAACACGCGGGGAAGGCGACGCTCGTCCAGCTGGACTGTGATGTAGAGTGGCTTATTGTGGTCAGCTCCAAATCTTGGCAGGTCCAAATCTGTGAGGGTGACGATGATATTGTCGATCATCTGGATTACTTCTTCTGGAGTTGCGTCCATGGGGACCATGGTGCGGGTCAAACTTTCCTCTAGCTTGAGCTTGTGAGGGTATGAAGACGTGAGCAGAGACCAAAGGGAAATGTTCGCCTGAGTCTGCTTGAGCTGAGTGAGGATCGGGTCCTCCAACATTTGAGAGGTAAAGGTTTTGGGTGGTGCCTCCAAATTGCTTTGAGGTTTGATGAGTTGAACTTTGGCTTATCCTTCTGGGGATTATGCTTCTTGTTGGCAGTAAGGTTGCCGAGATTGGAGACTTTCTTATGTCCTGATGCCTGAACTGTGGTGTCAGCAGGATATTTTCGCTTTCCCACCCCTGTAGGTTCTGAAGCTGTGCTGTTTGAAGGAAGGGAAGACTTGCTGGAGAAAACTTCCATTGCATGCTACTGTTGCCCAGAGGTGTCATGAGGATTCAGATTCTGATCTGTCGAGGCTGTATCTGAGAAGCCCCAGTTCTGGTTAAAACCATAATGCCGGAAGATGCTTCCGACAAGCCCCAGTAATCGAAACTCAAAGTAGACCCGTGGGATGAAAAAGCTCTCTTTGCGTGGCAAAGCCCCAGTCTGAAGAAATGACTTGGTGAAGCCCCAGTTTGAAGGAAGCACTGGTCATCTGTGGGGATTCTAGAGTGAATCCGATGTAGCCCCAATCTGAGTTGAACTTTATGTGGCCCGACGAGGCGATCGTCCTTGATTTTTTTTTCGATTGGTCAACCAAAGTGTATAAGAGGAATGGCTTGTAATGTATACGCGCAAAGACGTATTTTTGAGAAGTGGGAACGAATCTGTGATGTACCCGATTTTTTGAAATCAAACGGAGTCGCCACGCCATTTTTGTTTTAAGGGCCAAAACTTTGAAAAATCGCACCCGAGGGTTCTAAAACTATGTGATGTAGTGTGCGGATGACTATATTCTTTTATTTACAAAAAAAAACAAAGATTTTTTATTTATTTATTTTATTTATTAAAAAGAAAACACACACACTCTCTCTCAGGGAAGAAAAAAAAGAACAACAGTCAGCTGAGCAATCTTTCTCTTGATTCAAGGGACGGCCCTCAAACCAGAACCTGAAACCTGTCCAGTGACTACTCTTGTCGCGTGACACAGAACAGCATGGGACAAGGCTGTCGCACGACCAAGAGAGTCACTGAACTGCACTCGCAAAACTGAGATTAGCCCCTGCCTCTCCTTGGCAAGGGATGAAACCAACCAGTAAAGCAACACATATAAACCACAAACAACACACAAAAGGCCTACAAGTTGTAAGATCTCATAAAATGCATGTATCGCACATGATTATCAAGGATGCACATTAAAATGAATACCTTGGATGTCTAAACGAACGAAAGCATGACCCTCTTAGTTTTTTTTTGAAAAAAAATAGGTTTTCAAAAAACACTTGTCCCCAGCGGAGTCGCCACTGAATGTGCGCTCGCCCGAAATTGAAAAAATAAAAAGGAGTCGCCACGCCATGCTTTGAGAGGTGCACTTTAAAAAACCTTTTTGACAGAGAACGGGTTCGGGGGTCAGGTTACGCGTTGGGAAGAACTGAGAGTTCACCCAACACGCCTCGTCCGTAGACGAGTCTTTCTAATCTAGACATCCAAATAATTCAAAACAATGTGCAAACAATGATAATATGCAAGTGCGATAAACATGAATTTTATTGAATAGGCAAGATCATTACAACTTGTAGACCAATTGTCCGGGAGGCCACATCCCTTTACATCAATGGGAACAGATTACAAAAGAACTCAGGTCCTCTGCAAAGGATCATCTATGTCGCGTGACACAGGACTCCCTTGTCCAAGTATGTCGCGTGACATCAATGATCACTTTGCAGAGGCTCACAACTAACAGATCACACAACCTTCATATGAACATAAAACTATAACTAAGAACAGATCTAGGCACTAAACAACATAAACATATTGCTGAATATGAAAATAGCCAACTAGAATGAATTACAACTGAAACAATGGTCCCTGCAGATGGTCACGACATGTCGCGTGACACAGGACTCCTCATGTCCAAATGTGTCACGTGACATAGTGTTACCATCTGCAGGTACCTCACAAACTGAGATGCAGATCCAACAGATGCACAACAATTATATCAAAACCAATAAGAACAATATGAATTAGATACGAATTGATCAAAGGAGTGTGGATATGGGAGATCCACACTCCCTTGACATCCAAATTGCCAATCTAAGTAGATCACATCATAATCAAGCAATTGGACTCAAAGCATAAACAATTTAAACAGAGAGATTGCAGTTGCCACTTGATAATCTGAGGCAGATGGAGCCTGATTATCAAGTGAGGAAGAAGAGAAGACAATTAAATAATGAGATAAGAGAGAGAGAGAGAGACTAGTTACCCTTGTAGTCCTCAACTCTTACACCAAGTTAGGTGTAGGAGTCTTCAATTCAACTTCTGAATGGAGATCTGAGCACGAACTGAGAGCTGAATTGGAGGATCTGAAGTGTATGGTGATTAGGAGAGGAAATGGGTTGAAGAGAGGTGAGAGATGAAGGAATTGGTAGGGGAATTGGGTAGTTTTGGTGAGGGAGCAGGAGAGAGAGAGTTTCTGGATGAATTTTGGCAGAGTGACTTTGGGAGGTTCAAATTCGGATCCAAAACTGAGAGGGGTAGGGTCTTATTTATAGCGGCAGTCCATGGTAGCCTTGTGTCGCACGACGTAACGTAACCACTTTCCATGCCTCGACTTGTCGCGTGACACAAGGTGACCATAACCATTTTTGGCGCCAAATCTGGTTCTGGAACCTTCTTGGATAATACCTAAAAAGTCCAAAACAGATTTATTCCTTCTAGGTCCCTTAGCCTGAGCAAAGTACAAAAAAGTACTTCCTTCACGTGAAACTTATGAAATGTTTCCGGAAGTCTCGGGATGTACCGGGAATTTACCAAAACGCCTCTAAATGCAATTTTATCATATTAAAATGCATCTAGAAAGGTCGCGAATTGGATTGGCGTACTTACAGCGACCGCACAGGAAGAGATGGGCGACCGCCCAGGAGTGGGGAAAACTGAAGGCCAAGCTGTTGTGCATGTGGGCGCCCACTCAGCCCCCACATGGGCAACAGCCCATGACCGAATAAGTTTAACCATCACACTACCCCATTTCATGTTTAACATTCTTATCTCTACTTTAACCATAACATCTTACTCTTTATCAACTCCTATGAACAACAACACCCCATTTAGGTCATTAACCAACTTTTCCACTCCAAGAAAGTATTCCAATATACCAAACAACCATTATAACCAACAGTATCAACATTAAAGATTTTATGAGGAAGTTTAAAGGGTAATCATAACCACTTACTTTCTAACTCTAGAAAATTGGCCAAAACCCACATGAAATACCTACACTTAAACCATTAACATCTACAAATACTTTATACCACTCTTCTTTCAACTTAGACCACCATTTTATAACCCCAAGTAATTCCACATTTACTAACACCCTTTTTATTCAAATAACATTATCCAAAAAAATATCAAAACCCTTTTCTTTCAACCAAATATTCAATAAAACATAGAATGAGCAATTATTAGAAGGGAGTCATAATAACTTACAAAAAATGATGTGAAACGAAATATTTATTTTACGGGCTTGACATGCTCCCCTCGCCGCCACGAACAAGAATGTACAAACGGCTCGAAAAATGGAAGGAAATTGAATTTGCTATAATTTTTGGAATGGAGGATTTTGGAGAGGTTTCCATGGAGGAAAATGAAGGAGGTTAAAGAAGATGAGATTGATGAAATGGGGAGGTTAAAGGAAGGAGGTGATGGGAAAAAGGTAAGAAGCATGGCCTCCCATGCCTCCCTTTGACTAATATAAGGAAATAATTCAACTTTTCCACTTAAGCCCTTCAAAGTCTAAGGAAATACATTTAACACCTCAACTTCTATTCTTTACATAAGACATCTTACTTACTTATAATATTTTATTTATTTTCAATTATTATAACTTCACCACAACACTTTATATTTATTCCATTTAGACCCTTTATCATTCAAGTTAATTCATTTTCATCCTTACTTCTCATATGTTATTAACGTATAAAATTGACACCAAAAATCAACAAGTAGCACAAAATAAATAATTGAGATACTACAATCCTAACCCCACATGCTCAACACGTGCTAAAAGGGTGCCTAGGGTTAGGGTCGTTACAACCTTTGAGAGAGAAAATGGGTCCGGGGGTCAGGTTACGTGTTGGGAAGAACCGAGAGTTCACCCAACACGCCTCGTCCGTGGACGAGTCTTTCTAATCAAACATTCAAGTAATCCAAGGTGTGTGCAAGCAATGATAATAAACAAATGTGGTAAACATGAATTTTATTGATATGAACTGAGATCTTACAACTTGTGAGCCATTTGGTTAGGGAGGCCACAACCCATATACACAGATCAAAACAAATTACAATTGGAAAATGGTTTCTGCAAACAGACATAGAGTATCGCGTGACACATAACATGCATGGCTGAATGTGTCGTGTGACACAGGATCAACCAAGTACGATGTGTCGCGTGACACAGGATGTCCGTATGCAGATACCTCACAGCTTGAACACAGAAGAACAAACAGCCAACACAGATCTAACTATACAATCAGATTAGCTTCGAAATGAACAAATTAACAATAATTCAATCCAGGGAGTGTGGATATGGAGAGATCCACACTCCCTTGGGACTTAAACACCAATTCCCACAAGGATCAAATCATGTACACTCAATTATGCAAGGCAACAATATTAAACAGAGAGATTGCAATTGGATCTCAGTAATCACGACAGATGGAGTCGAATTACTGAGATCAGATGAAGATGAGATGATTGAATTATAGAAATTGCAAAGTAAGAGAGAGAAGAAGGATTTGGAGTGTTACCCTTGTAGTATCCACTGATGGATATATTTTCATATCCATTTTATATGTTCTAAATTCTATTTATTGCAAAATTTCCGAGTAAAAAGGCAGTTTAATTGTTGTGTTAGTGTTGTTTTAATTTCAGGTTGAATTGGTGAAAATTTGGTGGTTTAAATGGAGAAAAGATAAAAATCTGGAGCGGAGCAGACTTTGGGGGCTTCTGAGGCATTTTGGAGTTGCAAGGATTTAGTGGGAATTTCCAAGGCAAGGACTTTTAAGGAATTATTGGAGAATGGAATTGTGGCCAGCCAGCTTCGGCGGCCGCCCATGGCCTTTCAGTGCCAGCCCAAGAGTCTCGGCCCAGCTTCGGTGACCGCCCTTCCCCTTCGGCGATCGCCCTTGCTCCACGGCCCAGCTTGTGCGGCCGCCCATGTCCTCTTCAGCGGCCGCCCTTCCCCAAACGCCCAGTCCATTTCCAGCACCAAGGTCATTTCGTGGGCTGCCTTTGTTTTTTTTTTTGATGGGCTTTAATTTGTTGTGGCCCAATCTCATGCCTTTTATCAGCCTTGGCCCTATCCCTTGTACCCTTGATATAAATAGAAGTGATGTTATAATTTTAGGGTTCATCTTTATTTTGGGAACAAAAAGGAGGCAAGAACTTAGAGAGAGAGAATTTAGGGCTTTCATTTCTTCAAGCAAGATAAGTATTTTTATGATTTTCTTAAGTAGTTTTGTTTATTTAATGTTTAATATGTGTAGCTAAACTCTTAATTTCATGGATTGGATGTAATTTTGTCACTATTGCTATGCCATTAATTATTTTATCTAATTAATTTATGTCTTGTTCATCTTTGCTATTTTAATGAAAGTTTCTTGGATTAAATTGTGGTTGATTCCTAATTTCTTCCTTTTAACTTTTTGAGTGTCAATTTCTTATATTGATTTGGGAATTTTGACTTAGACTTTTGCTAAATGATGAAATACATGGGTTTTCTTGATTGAAATCACATGGGGTTTAGTTCATAAAATCTTTAAAGCTCAAAGCTTTCCTTTTTAATCATTTGTACTTGATTTGAGAAAAGTGATTGAATAGGATTTAATAGATTGAAATCCGGCTGCCTTACCGTACCAATCTTGACTTTGGTGATTGAACCCAAGATAGAAATTAATATATTTTTCTAAATCAATGGCATAGTATTTTGTGATTAAATGAAATCCAATCCATGAAATCCTTTCTCATTATTGTTTTAATCTCTATTTGAAATTGCTCTCTTTATTTCCTTGTTACTCCTAGCTTTAATTTTAATTCTTGATCCTTGTAGTTGTGTGTTATAATCAAAAATCCTAACCCCTCCCCTTTATAAGTGTTTTATTATTCTCGTCTTACATTTCTCAAATCGACTTAACCACCCAACAATTCTTCGTGGATCGACCCCTTACTAGTGTACGCTATCCCAACGACACTCGTACACTTGCGAGAGGTATTTTATTACAAGTGGAATTTTTACCCATTAAATTTTTGGCGCCGTTGCCGGGGAATTGTTTAGGTTATTTGGTCTATTTGAGTAGTGTATGTTTGGGCGACGTTCCTTGAACTCCCCGTTAGTTCTTGGAAACAACGCCATTGATAGATTTGAGAGGGGCTTAACTCCTACTCGAGAATCCGGCATGGACTCGGACACACCGGTTTCGGGGTCGGGTGAAGAACTTAGTGAAATCAGCACTTCTTCCACCGAGGAAGAAGAAAACATTGAGGAGATGGCGGAACCGCCTCCTATAATGAATGACTTCTTGCGGCCTAGAGTTGATACGGCCACTTCTTGCATCGTCCTCACTCCGGAGGCCAAGAATTTCGAGATTAAGGGGCAATACTTCAACATGTTGCCCAATTTTTATGGCCTCCCGAATGAGGACTCTTTGAATTTCTTTCGTGAATATTTGATGACCGTGTCAAGTTTTTCGGGTAGGCAAGGGGTCACGGAGGAACAAATGCGTTTAAAATGTTTCCCCTTTGCCTTAAAAGATCAAGCCAAAACTTGGATTATGTTGCTTCCCCCTATGAGCATTATAACTTGGGCACAACTCCATGATGCTTTTTTTACCAAATTCTTCTCCCATGAGAAACTTGCGCTTTATAGGCAAAAGATTATAAATTTCCAACAAGACCCCGGGGAAGCCTTTCATGAAACTTGGGATAGGTTTAAGATGCTTTTAGTGCAATGCCCTCATCACAATTTCTCCCTACCTTTTCTCCATCAAACCTTCTATGATGGTTTGAACAATGTTAACCAAACCATGGTTGACAATGCCGCCGGTGGCACTCTTGGACTAAAGACTCCCGAGGAGATCCAAGCTTTGTTTGAAATGTTGGGAGCCAATTCCCAACAAAAAGGGTCTCGGGGAAAGGGAAAAGGCATGTATGAGTTGAGTCCCAATGATGACATGGCAAGGCAAATGGCCTTAATTAATCAAAAACTTGATAAATTGTCTATGAGTGGTCCTTCTTCCAATGCTAATGTGGTAAATGATTTTTGTACTTTTTGTGGCTCCAATTCTCATGCTACTAATGATTGTCAAAGTGGTCCGAGTTTTGGTAATGAACAGGTAAACGCCATGCAAGGATATGGGCAAAACACTTGTGGGCAAGGTTACCAAGGTCAAGGCTATAGGCCTCCTCAAAACAACCAATTTGGAAACTCATATAATTCGGGGTGGAGAAATCACCCCAACTTTTCATGGGGAGGCAATCAAAATCAACAACAACATGAGCCTCTCCATCCTCAACCTCCACCCGGACAATTTGAGCAAAGGAAAGCTCCATGGGAAGTTGCTATGGATGAGTTGAAGGACGAGAATCAAAAAATAAGGGCCGAAAACCAACAAATGAGAGTTGAAAGTCAACAAGCAACAAAGAATAGTGAGGCGGCTCTCAAAAATTTGGAAATCCAAATGGGCCAAATTGCGGAAGCTCTTCAAGCACACAAGCCCGGTACCTTCCCTAGCCAAGGCCACCAAGCCAAGGCTATTATTACCCTCCGAAGTGGAAAACAAGTAGGTGAGGAGGTACTTTCTTCTCCATCTTCCCCTCCCCCACCTCTTGTTGAAGAGGCTAATGTAGAAAATGTGGAAAAGAGCACAAATGATTTGGGAGACAATTCCAAAAATGATTCTCCAACTCCCAAGCCATATGTGCCTCCCATGCCATTTCCCGAACGATTTCTTCAACACAATATTAACCAACAAATGTCGGAATTGATGGAAATATTTTCCAAAGTAAACGTCAATCTCCCTTTGTTGAGTGTCATCAAAAATGTGCCGGCTTATGCCAAATTTTTCAAAGAAATCAACTCTAGGAAACACAAGTATGGGAAAGATGAGAAAGTTTTCATGGGAGAAAATGCGAGTGCCATGGTACAACGTAACCTTCCACCTAGATTGAAAGACCCCGAGAGTTTCTTAATCTCTATTACTTTGGGTAATTCAAGTAAGGTGAAGGCCATGTTGGACCTCGGGGCTAGTATTAATCTTTTGCCGTATTACATGTATGAGGAGATGGGTTTGCCCGAGCTTAAACCCACCACAATGGCCCTTCAATTAGTGGATAGGTCCATAAAACGACCTTTGGGCATCGTGGAGGATGTTCTAGTTCAGGTGGAATCACTCATTGTCCCCGTAGATTTTGTGGTTCTAGAAATGCCAAAAAGTGAGGGTGGTAGCCGGGACTTACCCATCTTACTTGGGCGTCCCTTTATGGCTACAACCAACACTGTCATAAATGTGGGAAATGGGACCTTGTCCATGACCGTGGCTAGTGAGAGGATAGAAATTTCCGTATTTAATGCCATGCATGGGTCCCTAGATGATGAGAATGCTTGTAATTTTGTGGATGAAATTGAGGAGTGTGTAGAGGAGACTTGGAGATTTGAAAGAGAGGGTGATGAGATTGAAAAATTATTGAATGATGGTGAGATTGAAAGAGAATGTGTAGACCGATCCCACAAGGGGTCGGTGTCTTCAATAAAATCTTTTTTCCCTCTAAAGTCTAAAAATATGGATTCATGTGATAAAATTGAAAAATGTTGTTTTGTTGATATATCTGATTCTTTCTTTGCCAAGATGTGTGATCAGAATAACATTTCTTTTGATTGTGTTGAGAAAGAGGAGGTGCTTAAGGTTGATAATCACAAGGCTTCGAATAGGTTTGGGGGAGAGGTCCCCAAGAAAAAGAAAAAGAAGACAAAGGCCAAGAAAAAGGCCACAAAAATCTCTTGGGCTCCCCCCGAGCTTATATCAAAGGGTGATTTTGTTTGGAAAGTGATGGGCGTGTGTGCCCGAGAATGTACAAAATGGGTGAAGGGGAGAAAATCGAAGGCCATTTTTGATCCCCATTGAAGCGGGGATCCGGCCGAGCTACCGACCTTAACCAAAGCGCTAGTTGGGAGGCACCCCAGCATGGTATGACTTTACTTGCTTTTCGTTTTTAATTTCCTTCTTTTATTTTATATCTTTTACTTCCCCCCCCCCCCAATGTGAGTTTTGCTTTCTTTTGATTTTCATGCCATGAGGACATAGCACTATTTAGGTTTGGGGGTGGAAGTATGTTTATAATGTTAGTGTATGATGTCTTGTTTAGTTATCTTGAAAAAAAAAATTCGAGTCAAATTGTGTCTTCCTCTCATTTATTGAGGAGACGTGTTTGAACTACGGTGACCTGAGCCTATTTCAATGAGTAGTCGCTCATTGTTTTGGGGACGTAGGCAACCTTTGGTGCGGTCAAGAATTTGAAAATTGTGTTGTTCACTTTATAGTTGGGTTGCCACTCATGGTTGTGATGTTGTGATAAGTTGTTGTTGGTTCTTGCATATTATGTGCCATCTTAGTTATAAAAGTAGAGTTGCATTAGAACATACCTATTTTGTTTCTCTTTTCACCACAACACTTTGCTTGCACGGGATCATGGTCACCAATTTAGGTGACCGTTATGGGATTACTTTACATATCCGGGGTAGCTAGAACACGATTGTACAATTATCAATAACAAGTCAATAGTTTATGAGATATTGGGCATGGCTTATGTGGTCAACTTAGGAGTGTGGGATATAATGTTGATAAGGGGCAAGTATTTGATGTATTATTCATTGCAAAAAAAAAAAGAAGAAAAGAAAAGAAAAGAAAATAAAGGTGTCTTCGTAAAGAAGAGTCATGGAATGACAAGGATCAAAGCACAAAAAAAAATGTCAAGTATTGAATCATGAAATTCTTGGTACCGATTCCTACTCCAAGATTTAATTAACTTTCTTGTACCTACGAAGACACTAATTTGTGCTTAGTTGTTTAACTTTCCCCTTACTATGTCAAAGTTGAAATGACCATGATAGGAAGATGGTGAAGCTACATTTTGAGTGGAAAGCTTGCTTGTAGTGAGGTTCTTATGTAAACTAGATAACTTCCTTAGCCATGCTCCCAATATGGATTAAGCGTGTTGACAATTGCGTGAAAGTGCTTATGGAAATCTTTCTATGCTTTTTGCATTATCATTCTTGATTTAGGATATTTCTTTAGTGAAACCATAAAGTATCTTACTTTGTTGGCAATGATCCCCCCCTCACATCTCTTCACGGTGAAAAGAATCAAAATTGGTATGTGTTAGTGCAATGGTAAGTTTATGTTTATGATGGCATATGATTGATTGCAATTTTGGAAAGAATTTTGAGACCGATGGTGGCAAGCTTGTTATATTGTGAACAACACCCAAAAATATGTGTTGTTTATTTGGTTTTTGTTATTTTTAGTTTGTAAATTGTTGATTTGTTTTTATTTTATTTTTTTTATGTTTTATTTTACTCGGGGACGAGCAAAAGATAGGTTTGGGGGTATTTGATGGATATGTTTTCATATCCATTTTATATGTTCTAAATTCTATTTATTGCAAAATTTCCGAGTAAAAAGGTAGTTTAATTGTTGTGTTAGTGTTATTTTAATTTTTGGTTGAATTGGTGAAAATTTGGTGGTTTAAATGGAGAAAAGATAAAAATCTGAAGCGGAGCAGACTTTGGGGGATTCTGAGGCATTTTGGAGTTGCAAGGATTTAGTGGGAATTTCCAAGGCAAGGACTTTTAAGGAATTATTGGAGAATGGAATTGTGGCCAGCCAGCTTCGGCGGCCGCCCATGGCCTTTCAGCGCCAGCCCAAGAGTCTCGGCCCAGCTTCGGTGACCGCCCTTCCCCTTCGGCGATCACCCTTGCTCCACGGCCCAGCTTGCGCGGCCGCCCATGTCCTCTTCAGCGGCCGCCCTTCCCCAAACGCCCAATCCATTTCCAGCGCCAAGGTCATTTCGTGGGCTGCCTTTGTTTTTTTTTTATGGGCTTTAATTTGTTGTGGCCCAATCTCATGCCTTTTATCAGCCTTGGCCCCATCCTTGGCCCCATCCCTTGTACCCTTGATATAAATAGAAGTGATGTTATAATTTTAGGGTTCATCTTTATTTTGGGAACAAAAAGGAGGCAAGAACTTAGAGAGAGAGAATTTAGGGCTTTCATTTCTTCAAGCAAGATAAGTATTTTTATGATTTTCTTAAGTAGTTTTGTTTATTTAATGTTTAATATGTGTAGCTAAACTCTTAATTTCATGGATTGGATGTAATTTTATCACTATTGTTATGTCATTAATTATTTTATCTAATTAATTTATGTCTTGTTCATCTTTGCTATTTTAATGAAAGTTTCTTGGATTAAATTGTGGTTGAATCCTAATTTCTTCCTTTTAACTTTTTGAGTGTCAATTTCTTATATTGATTTGGGGATTTTGACTTAGACTTTTGCTAGATGATGAAATCCATGGGTTTTATTGATTGAAACCACATGGGTTTTGGTTCATAAAATCTTTAAAGCTCAAAGCTTTCCTTTTTAATCATTTGGACTTGATTTGCGAAAAGTGATTGAATAGGATTTAATAGATTGAAATCCGGCGGCCTTACCGTATCAATCTTGACTTTGGTGATTGAACCCAATATAGAAATTAATATATTTTTCTAAATCAATGGCACAGTATTTTGTGATTAAATGAAATCCAATCCATGGAATCCTTTCTCATTATTGTTTTAATCTCTATTTGAAATTGCTCTCTTTATTTCCTTGTTACTCCTAGCTTTAATTTTAATTCTTGATCCTTGTAGTTGTGTGTTATAATCAAAAATCCTAACCCCTCCCCTTTTTAAGTGTTTTATTATTCTCGTCTTACATTTCTCAAATCGAATTAATCACCCAACAATTCTTCGTGGATCGACCCCTTACTAGTGTACGCTATCCCAACGACACTCGTACACTTGCGAGAGGTATTTTATTACAAGTGGGAGTTTTTACCCATTATCCACGAATCCTATACCAAGGCTGGTATAGAACCCTTCTGGCCTTACAGGACGAACTGAACTGGATTGGATTGATGGAAGGAGGATCCAAGTATTGGTGGGTGAATTTAGGTGAATTAGGGGAATTGAAGATGGGTTTGGATGAGAGAGAGAGAGGTGTTTTCAGGGTGTGTGTTACGCTCCAATTTTGGCAGAGTAACAGTATGTGAAAGTTGGGATCCATTTCTGAGAGGGGTAGGGTCTTATTTATAGGCTGCAGTTGATGGTCACAAGATGTCGCACGACCTTCTGTAACCATTTTCCATGCCTCAATGTGTTGCGTGACACAAGGTGTCACCAACTGCTTATGGTGCCAAAACCAGATCTGGAACATTCTGGAATAATACCCAAAAGGTCCCAAACAAGTTTATTCCCTGCAAGTCCTTTAGCATGAGCAAAGTACCAAAAGGTACTTCCTTCGCAAGAAACTCATGGAGTGTTTCCGAAAGTCTCGGAATAGGCCGAGAATTTACCAAAACGCCCCTTAATGCAGTTTTATTATATTAAAATGCACCGAAAAGGGTAGCGAATTGAATTGACGTACTTACAGTCATCAAATAGTTTCTAGTTCATTACATGCTATGTGTGACCGTTGATAACACTACATAAGCAAACTGTAAACTAAAAACTGGAAATAAGCATTACATAAACTTGTCTGCAAACAACCATCTTTCTCACGATCGAGACCTTTCCCGTTGTGGTGGAGGTGATCGAGACCTTTCCCGTGGTAGAGGTGAACGACTGCATGCATTCATACAACAATACATATCAGTAGTCGAAAAAGAAAAGATTTTCTCTCCAGTCACATTACTAAAATATATATATTCCTTCTATCCCAACTTATATTACGAAAAAAGAGTTCATGGAAATTAAGAAAAAAATGAATGATATCAAAGTGTTGTGCAAAAACATTCATGAATAACAGAAATGAGTGGGTGTAGAAGTTGGAAGTGGGATATAAAATAGAAAGTGACATCAACAATCATAACTGAGAAATTGACCTCACAGTTGTGCAAAAACATTCATGAATAACAGATAAATAACGGGTAAACCAAACATACTAAGTAGCAAAATAACTGTGAAATTGACCTTACAGTTCTCAGTTTAGAAAGGTCAAAAACCAAACAATTTCACATTCATAAATAAATGTGAAACTGACCTCACAGTTTTAGAAGTGTGAAAAAAATTTCACAGTTATTCACAACACAACCAACAACTGTAAAATAGACCTCACTGTTGTTCTATAAAAAATGACATAAAAATAGAGAAATCTATCACACAGTTATGCACAATAACTGAGAAAGTGACCTCAACAAACATAACTGAGAAATTGACCTCACAGTTGTGAAAAAACATTCATGAATAACAGATAAATAACGGGTAAACCAAACATACTAAGTAGCAAGATAACTCTGAAATTGATCTCACAGTTCTCAGTTTAGAAATGTCAAAAATCAAACAATTTCACATTCATAAATAAATGTGAAACTGACCTCACAATTTTAGAAGTGTGGAAAACATTTTACAGTTATTCACATCCCAAAAACTGTAAAATATACCTCATTGTTGTTCTATAAAAGAATGACATAAAAACAGAGAAATCTATCACACAGTTATGCACAATAACTGAGAAAGTGACCTCAACAATCATAACTGAGAAATTAACCTCACAGTTGTGCAAAAACATTCATGAATAACAGATAAATAACGCGTAAACCAAACATATTAAGTAGCAAAATAACTGTGAAATTGACCTCACGGTTCTCAGTTTAGAAAGGTCAAAAATCAAATAATTTCACATTCATAAATAAATGTGAAACTGACCTCACATTTTTAGAAGTGTGAAAAGCATTTCACAGTTATTCACATTACAACCAACAATCGTAAAATAGATCTCACTATTGTTCTATAAAAAAATGACATAAAAACAGAAAAATCTATCACACATTTATGCACAATAACTGAGAAAGTGATATGGCATAGAGCATTTGGACTCTATATTTATGAGTTCCACAATTGATCCTCCCAAGTGTTGCAGAATATTATATGACGATCCACCAAATTGAATTCACAAGCAAATATAAAAATCACTAAATTTAGTAATTTTACCGTATAAAGAATACCTTTTGCTATATTATATTATACCCTAACCAAAAATTTAGGGCAAAATCTCTTCCTCCATTAAACGATTCAGTGGCAGAAAAGCCTAATACACCAAGGCGTTTGAAACAGTTACGGAAAATCCAGACCCAGCGTCCATCGGAGCCGGCGACAAATCAATATGTTGTTGCGCCAGAGAGCAGTACTGGAGGCCAGAAACATCGCCACCACAACTGCGAAGATTGTGAATCTCAACACGTCGGTCGTCACTATTTTTGAAGGAATTGGGAGAAAAATTGAGAAACAGAGTGCGTGTTAGTGTGTGAATTATTGGAGCAGTAATTAGATTGAACGCGAATTGCGATTAGAGAGAGAAAGGAATTGCGATTAGATTAGAGAGAGAAGAGAATGAGTGAGAGAGGACAGTTTAGCAATTTAAATTGTTATGAAATATTTTAAAAGAACATTTACTGAAGCTCCAAACTCCAATGAGCAAATATTCACAACTTCAAATTAATGCAATGAGAAATCAAATTAACTGTAATTAGCTTTATCTTTATACATATTTACAAAATATTCTTACAACATGATTCAAAAGAACAATAACAAGACAAGTACTGGGAATCTAGGATGCAGAAAATGGTTATTATCCAACTTTCTTGCCATCTTTTATTCCATTAAATACAAAAAATGAACAAATCTTTCCCCATGACTAACTATGGTATGCCGCACGAACAAATTAAAAACTTGAAGCTACTAACCTTCATCACGAGGATAGAGATGGTGTTGAGGAACGAGGGTAAGAAAATGGAATATAATTTCCACTTCGAATTTTTAGTCCTTTTCCAAATCTGAAAGACAAAAATCTACCGCCTACCATCATTCAAAGTCTTACCCTCGAAAAACTCGCCCAGCATTCGGTCAAGGTCATCTGCTGTATATCTGATGTACTTCTGAGGATTCTTACCATTCTCTACTAGTGGCCTGCGAAATTTTAAAAAAAAAAAAAAAAAAAGTCAACTTTATCACAACCAAGACAGCCAAGTGGTATATGCAAAAAGGCTAACGTTTTCATTTGTTGTCTTAAAGGCCTCATAAGGAGGTGGGGAAAGGAGGGGGGCGGGGGAAGCTCTTTTGGTATGTCATGAATTACTAAAATGAACTTGCACACGCTCTGTGTGTGTGTGTGTGAAAGTCCAGGTAACACAAAAGGACTAAAAACTGAAAATTATAATGTAATACCCGAAGCGCTTAATGAAAGATCTATATGCTGGCAACAAAACTTCCGCAACTGCAAGTTTTAAAGATTCTCGCAACTCTGTGTCAGGAACTGTCCACTGAGATTGTCTTTGATGAAGCTCCTCAAACTGAGTGTTGAATATTTTTAATCTGAAAAACGATCCAGTTTACAAATGATGAGATTTTGATATAGAAATAAATACTAAATACATATAACTCAGTATATTTGAAAATAAGAAGATTAGTGCTTCAAATGCGGACCTGTCCTTCACAATTGCCCGCGATGCTCCACTACCGCTCCCTCCTCCATCAACACCAACTGAGCTACCACCAGATGAGGTAAGGCCTTGAATGGTGAGACACTGCAGGATCTATTGAAAGGAACAAGTCTCAAATTATTACCGAACGTTGGAGAAAACTAAATAAGAGCATTAATATACTTGAGAGGTCATCTTGTGGTTTGTATTATAAAATTTAGGAAGAATAAGAAAAATAAAAAGGGGAAAAAAGGAGAGCAGCTAATCATTTACTCCTACTAGAAACCTGTAAACTTTCCTACTCCCTCAATCCCAAAATGATATTCCTACTTTTTTGTCGTTCCTACAAATGAATTTGAGCAATAATTATAGGTTAATTTAATTATACTAATGTAAATCTAAAACTTGTAATTGATACACCATCAACAATACTATCAACAAGTTTTACATTTTCATAATTAAATCAACCTAAAATAATTGCTCAAAGTATATTCGTAGTAATGATTAAAAAAGTGGGAAGATAATTTGGGACGGATGGAGTATTTTATTTGTCCTAATTGAGAGGAATTTTACTTTCTTGTGGAAATTTTCTTCAGCAACTAGACTTTAACCCCCTACAAGTTTTAAGGATGAGAATATCCAAGTCAAATTAACATCAGCAAATTGATAATGTGGCGACACAATGACCAGGGCATTCTTGGGGAGATAAACGGATTGTCACCTATTTTCTAATTTTCTCAACAAGTCAAAGGTTAGAGTGTGTAAAGGGAATGTTTTCAGGAATATAAATTAGCTGCTAGTACAACTGTACAATGTTGTCTTTTTGTATATATTTTAATAAATTCTTTTCCGTTACCGTCGTAACCTATGTTTTTGGTTACTTGCACGATTACAGATCTTGCTCAAGCGGCATCCGATAACACTTACCATTATGAAAAGGTCAGGTTAGCAAGTTTCAATCCCCACCAAATGCACTCTCAAGTGTTACTGTTATAAAAGATTAAGTCATTCATTAATAAAAACCTAGATTTAAAAAAAAATACTAGCACGATTATCAACTCATAACCCACACTAACATAGCACTTTTTCTAAGATCACTATGATGATAGTTCAGAAGTGTTCGATACCGTGGTTCCCAATTTATATACTGCAGTGGGCGGAAGAAACCTAGAGCACCTAAATTAACCGAGAGAGCATACTAATTTTCATAATATTCACTTCCCTCGTAAAAATAAATCAAAAGCAGATTCCCTAACTCACAAATTAAAGCGGATGAGAAAAAACTAGACTCGAAGTCTCCAATCATGAACTTCCGGTAAACGAAGAAAAGTAACTCTCCTCTAAAATCCAAAATGCGGATTAAAACAAACTCAAAAGGTCAGTTTATAACAAATGACGAAGTGGAGGAGATTTGTAGCTAAATTTGTGTTACAAAACTCGCAGCTCATTAAGGTCGCATCATACTCTGATGGATAGAAACAATCTGGTTCATTCTTTCTTTCCAAATTTTGGAGTCAGATTTTAGGTCGCCTTTTACAAGTTTTAAACTTTCACAAGTGGAAAACTGCTTCAAGAAGAAAAATAGTGAGCCTATATCTTCCCACAACAGGAAGACAGATTGATCGAACTTGAGCCTATATCAGAGTCGGAGATAGAGCATGAATAGACACTGTCAATTCCTGAGTAACAAAAATAATCCAAATGATCTACGATAACAACAGGTGACTACAACAAGGCACCACTAGAAGCATGAGATCATGTTTCTAACTTCTGAGGAGCTTAGAGAAGAAATGACTGTTTGCAATCAAGTAAAAGGTCCCAGGCTTCTATGACTTGAGTGATATTCATACAAAGTGACATACCTAACCCATTTTTTGGCTTAGTTGTATTCCCTCCGGCCTTGTTTATAGGCAAAAAAGTACAGCAATTTGGTGGCCTTAAATAAAAGCAAAATTCATTAAATGCAATTGTATTTGATACTTTTTTCCTGAAATACCCCTAACTAATTTTCCATTTGCAAAGATAAGTGCACATTTCTAGACTTTAAATGTAAAGATACTTGAGTAATTATAACCATTTTTGTTATACTGCCTAGTGCCTCCGGTCTAAAATAACTGTCGTTTTTTGACAAAATTTTTGGTCCAAAATATTTGTCAGTTTTGGGTTGAAAGCATTCATTTTCTAATTTACCCCTACATTGAAACTTGGATCATTGTATTGATTGTTTTAGTTTGTGAAGTAATATAGGAGCGAGAAATAATAAATAAGGGCAAGCTTGGTAGTTTCTTCATTAAAGTGTAGTAATAATTGGTTTTCTTAAAACTGATGAAAAACCCAAAAGCGACAATTTTTTGGACCGGAGGGAGTAAAATCAAGACAATTAACCTAATTAAACTTTCTTAATATGTGTGAAAGTGGTTAATCTTGCTTATAATTAAGGCCGGAGGGAAGAAGCATTATATAGGTTTTCTAGAACCATACCTTTGCCCAAGCAATCCGTTTATACTGATTTGCATGTTGCTGCACAATCCTTCGGTGTCTTTGCACCCAATCATCCCCTAGTAAATCCTTTGCTTCAGACCTGAAACAAACAGCCCATAATGCCAAATATTAACATTCAATGTAAACAAGCTGGTAATATGCTTTCAACAAGCTATTGGAATAAATATGCAAATAACAGACCTGCGAACCGATCTGACCATATAGTGAGTATTGTTCATTAAAAACAAGTTGGTCAGGGCGGCATCTCTATACTGCTTAGATTTCCCTTCCAAATTGGTTTGAAGAGCCTCCATAATTCGCATTGTCACAGATGCCAGCTGAGAATTCGAGTCCCCTCTTTCAAACTCCTGGAATAGTTGCTTCAAGGTTGACTGATAGCTGAAATTCATGATTAATGTTAGCTCATTACTCATGTCAAAAATACTCTAAACACTCATATTGTATGGAAGAATTGCGGTTCATTTTCATGATACTTACACTAAAACAAAAATAGGGAAAGGTTTAACAAACTTATTTTCTGTTTCCCTCACTGGGATCATTCGATATTTCAACTGCTACAATTATCGTTGTATAGTGCTCAAACTGACATCTCGGTTTCCAATTTCAAAAACTAAGAGCAACTATAACTAAAAGAAAAATATGCCTGTTTAAAATCAAATACTACCTCTGTCCCAATTTGAAAATTTTTGCTCATTCATTTTGGGACGGAAGGAGTACAAGTTATCATGTATAACTTTTTTTCCAGCAAGATGTCATGTATAACTTGCTAGCATGAGTGAAAACTCCATCTGATTAGATCATTAATACTCCAATCTCAAAACAACTCTCCTTGTCCCATATTAATTTTTCTAAAAATTTGAGGAAGATGACTTTTAGGCCATTTGGTCGTAATTAACATAATGTCCTTAGTATCCATACTGCATAGTACTGCAAGTGCATACCGGGACATGATGATAGCGAAGGTGAATTACTAACTTCATAGAAAAAGGAATTTTCATTTTAGGGGACCAAAAAGTTTCAAAATGGGTTACTCATTATGGCACGGAGTGAGTAGCTAACACAAATAAATTAACTTACTCAAATAGAAATTTCACATAGTTGATCACATAGCTCGTCAAAGGATGTACAGTTCCATCTGACACGGCTGTTTTTGTTGCGTCTTTTTCAACAGCCTCTTCAAAGTCACCGAAGGTCGCTTGGGCTGTCTGCGCAAGTCGCTTTGTCAAACCTAGGGCCGATTCTCGAATATCATTGCATGCTTTACCTATGAAAAGCGTTTCAATCTGCAAAAGTTTCAATTTTGATTCTATAGGCAGATTTACTTTTATCACAAGCAAATTTCGATTCTAAACTAATCTAACACAGCAAAACAAAACAAAACAAAATTAGCAATGCAGTAGTAGACATTACAGACAAGCTGCGTAGATTATGTAAACGTACAAACTTGATAATTGCTTTCTCAAGGAAAACCATGCATATTATTTTGATAACAGGGTTCGTTCCTAGCAGCATTATGAAAGCCACCATTCAAAGGAACAGCAGATGAGCCTAACATAATAGAGTAAAAGTCACGAATCCACGTTGTATTTTATTGGAGTAACCAAATGAGTCCAAAAGGACAATGACAAGCCCCAAGGACTTGCCTGAAAATCTTGAGCTGGAGTAACTCGGTTTCTTCTTGATGAGCGCACTACAGGCCCCGCATGCCAGATATGGGTACACCCAGTGAACTGACATATTACGCAAATGAGGCCAACCGAGGTGAAAGCAAAGATGTGTGAAATTTCAATCGGTTGCATATGGGAGAAAAGAGCCCATACTGATTAGTATCCCGTCAGTTCCTCATATGTCATAACAGAAAACACTCATGTTGACTTCATAAGCAAGGGTAAATGTGGTTCTAATACGATGTACCGAAAATTTGACAACAACAGGAATATTTTCAAAAACCAGATTCTGGTCCCTAAAACCCCTTCTAAAAAAATTAACCAATTCTTTTTGAAACATACTATTAACGACCCATTTATCCCTAAATGTGTGTTCTTTTTAGTTTTCCAACAAAATTAAGGAAGTTGACTTTCAAGCATTTCTAGTTGTGTATTCTATGAATAACATTAATGAGCATACTAAGTCATTACAAGTGCAAATTTGACGAAATAGTTTATAAAGGTGATTTATTAAATTCATTAAAAAATGGACACTCGTATAGGGACATTTTTTCTGAAAAATGGAAACTTATTTAGGGATGTAGTATATTAATAGCTGAGCATTATGGTTTACATACCTAGCAGATAAATGGAGGCATGCATATTTCAAGGTTCTGAATTCAACAAGTGCTAAATCTGAACAATTGAGGGTCATATCCTAAACAAACTCTAGAAATCTCATTCATTGGTTTCCAAGGAGATCACCAACCATATTTGAACAAATTGAAGAGGTGAGTTTGCATAAACCCCAGATTAGGATGGTACATAACTACTTCTATTTTTGCCTTGTGGCTAATAGACAAAATCACCTTGCATATCATTCAAACAAATAATTTCCTATGCAAGCCAATCTACTAAAACAAGCTCGAGCTAAAGCATAGCCCTTGCCTGAGTTTTCCTTTCGAGCACGCACACTGACGCGAGTTTCACTTCTCCGGATGCAAAAATTTTACTTACAGGCATAGATCCACTTCAATCATACATGTCCTAAAACAAACCAATGTATCCAATGTATCTCACCTCAACTTATTTCTTCTCCGGAACCCACCAAACAATCTCTTTGAAACCTCGACAATTGCTACTCAATGTCAATAAAAAAATCACATGATCGTTCTTTCCCTCTATATATGTATTAAGAAATCTTCTCAATAAGTAGACAGCTTTCACTATAGATTCTCATTAACAAAGCCAAACTTCTCAAACACCATTGCTTCATGTCTTGGTCTATTGTTAGCAACTATACCCAAGAGATCATTATATAGTTCACAAATCGTACATCTTTATAATTTACACAACGTTCGATATTTCTTTGTTTTTGAACTAGCAGATTATGCTCTTATGTCTGCTATTGTGCTTCCCAAGCTACATCTCTAATTATTCAGAAGCCTGATAGGAGTTCTATCTTGGGGGGGGGGGGGGGATGTCCGAGAAGCCAATTGGTAAATATGGAATTTCTGCCAATATAATAAGAACCTATTGGGTTGCACACTAAGAATGGACTGAAATAGGAGTATGTTCAGTAGGGAGTTTAATTATGTTAAGACTTCATTAAAAGACCTAAGCCCGACGTGGTATACATTCTGAGGCCAAATTCGGAATTATCATTCCTTCAGGGTTTTGTAAATTCCTGCGTCTTATATATATAAGCCTCTCCTGCAGGGAAAAGGCATATGAGACATAATAGAAAACCCCTGGCCATTTTTCTTAAGAGAGAGCAGCCCTAATCTCTAACCCTGAAGCTAGTCTTCAGGTGAGTGATTGATCTCCTTCCACAACTTACGTATGATGATCAATCAGAGTTCCAGTTCATTCATATGGATACTGTTAGAGGCTCTGTTCAGATTAGCTCATATATCGGATGCTTGACAACCTTCCAATTAGTTATGTACTTTGCCCATGGACACTCTTTCAGTTTCATGATTTTACGCTATTCCGTTGCGTTGTTTTCGGTGATTCCCAACCGGGGGTGATATCACTAGTATACTCAAATTCTTTATCTCCTCTATAGTTACAAATTTATTTGTCCACCATTTATATGTTTTTCTTAACATAATCTTCTTTAACTAGGACACTTAATTTTCTCCCTTAATAAACTTAGCAAATGAAGTTCCTAGTTTTGGCTCTGTCTCTTATGTGAACAAAAGGAAAAAAAATCTCTCCCATTTGTACAAAAATTATTCATAAATTTTAGAGTTAGCTTCCCTGCCCACTTTTGTGTCCTATTTTTGGAAAAAAAAAATGTTTTTGACACATAACTTCCAAATTCCTGTACAATTCACAAGCTTTTTAAATAAACTCTCCTTTTCCACCATTTTAAACTTCTTCCTCTAACCCCTTTTTATAAGATTTAACCATCACCTCTTCATATTTACATGTTCTCTGAGTTAGGATACCCCTAAAACCTTTGACAAAATATTTTACTCAATTTCATTGCTTCCGAAAAATTGACAGGTTACCCATCCCTACAAGGTCGACTCTGCTCTGAAACTTGCCTAACAATCTTCACATATAGGCAGTACTACATTTCTAGTGAATGAAATTGTGCGACTCAAATATTCAATCCAATCGGATATTTAGTGTTACCTCTTACAAAATCATGTACTTGCCATCACCAATCAGATAATAGTAATACCCCAAGAAACTGATCTCAACTTCAATCTGGCTCCGCCTGAATCAAAGAGCAAGGAGAGTCAAAATAGTGTACATAAGTGAATAAAGATTCTCTGAATATGTCCCCAATGGCCAATGTCAGAGCCTGGTATTGTCTAGTCCTCCAACACCCAGCAGCCAACTTTGTTGAAGATGAGGAAATACTTTAAGAGAAAGCTTTGGCCTTAACTTTCATATCAGCCCACTCTAAAGAAAAAACACTTGAAAGGAATACAGCCCTCTTCAAACCACCCTAAGAGAGATGAAACTTGCCTATCCAATATAGCTTAATGCTGCACCATATAGATGGATTCAAATCAAGCAAAAGGCTTCCTACAATTATCCCGCCTAATATAATGGTCATAAAGATTTGACCAAGAAACTACGTATATCTGAGAAAGATGTGCTTAGCTTTGTATGAGTACATTTAGTACATTCATCTTATATCTACAACATAATTGTTGCTACAAATTTAAATATAGTGGACAGTTTGGAGTTTGCGGTGACATAATCATATAAAATAATTGATACTTTGCATCTAACAAGATAACAAGAACCTACTTCCATGGTAATGCATGTTACCATTTTTTTATATATATGCAACTGAAAAAACTGAATATTTCAGCGAATATGTATAAACATAAATGAAGCCAAAAGAAGTATTTAGTTTTGATCATCTTCTACTTCTAGAAGGTTACGATAAAAGAATCACATGGATGTACACCATCATTTGTACCTCTGAATGAAGTTCTCGCATAATCTCATACATGTCTAAAAGCACAAAAATGAAGCCAAAAGAAGTATTTAGTTTTGATCATCTTCTACTTCTAGAAGGTTACGATAAAAGAATCACATGGATGTACACCATCATTTGTACCTCTGAATGAAGTTCTCGCATAATCTCATACATGTCTAAAAGCACAAATAACTTCTCTGGTGATCTCTTGCTTTTGGCAATTGCATCTCCGAAGCTAAGTAGCACAGTCACACTGCCTGCAGTAACTTCTGCAAAACATTGATCCCGAAGAGAATCAATCCCTTCAAACATTTGATCACAAACTTTCCTCTCCCCAGCAAACAACAATTTGACCTGTAAGATCATTGTTAGAAAGCAGAAACTATTTGTATAAGAATATGGCATATTACGCCAATGAACTTACAGCAATGCGCATGAAATGAATCCAATTTCCAATTTTAGCTTCCAACATCTCCCACTGCATCTTCTGAACATCCTCTTTGCTAAGTTTTTCCACTCCTAATTTCCGGAGACTTTTTTCCAGAACAGGAGAACGGGTATCTCTAATGAAGAAAAAGATAAAGAATTAAATCAGGTGAAGTACAGATCATCTTAAATCTACTTACCAAACATACTTTTCTACCATGAATGTGCCAAGATAAGTGTCTGATTTCGCATTGCATATGTGATGAGTGTGATATATTATGCCACTTTCAACTGTAGGATGTTTAATCGTTAGAATATAAGTTTAACTTATAATTTTTGAAACAACACATCCATAAATAAGGAGGAGAAAGATGTACTCTAAAAAGGATTGATAATATCAACGCAATCAAACAACTCATTGACTTTCTGCATTGTAGAAGTATTTAGTATATAGGATTGGAGTTTTATATAACATGCGTAAATGTGCAAAAGTATCTTAAGGGGTTTGAAAATCTTTCAGATCATAATCTTGTTGGGATAGAGACAATTGAATGTGGACCAAAGCAAAGTGGAAGAAAAAGTGTTTGACAAATTTTGGAACAACAAGTTTTGTGCTTCTGATGCACGGTCGTGCAACTTAAAAGGCACGGTCGTAGTTACGGGCAAACTTGGGTTGGGCCGGGAAAAATCACCATAATCGCTTCTCCTTTTGTGACTAGGTTTAGGATTTGACTCTTGTATCCTATATATAGCCAAGTGACGGCTATAAAAATATTGTAACATTATATTGTGAGATTATTGAGAATAATCTTGGCTTGTTAGTGCCCCTATACGTACTTCTTGATTTGACGGAACTGGGTAAACAATTCTTGTGGTATTGTGTGTGATCTTGTGCAATTTTTCTAGAGAAAAGGTTCTTCTATTGCTTGTGGGCTTGTTTTATTCCACTATATTACCCAAGATCTTGTGGATGGCAATAAGGTGTTCAATCGAAAAGTTCGAAAAGTTTGACGGAATAGATTACAACTTCTGGCGGACATGGATCGAGGATGTGTTTTGGAACAAGGATCTGTATTCGATCTTGGTGGAGAAGATTGCAGATATCAATACCATAAATTGGGCGGTCATGGATAGGAATGCGTTGGGTCTAGTAAGGAAAACATTGACCAACGACGTGTCTAAGAACGTACTTGAAGCCAAGACGACATTGGAGATGTTAGAGACGCTGGCGAACATGTATAAGATGCCATCGGTAGCAAACAAGACTCATCTGATGAGGAGATTGCTGAACTTGAGAATGACGGACGGCATGTCAGCAAAGAAATAAGTGAATTCAAATCTACCGCGACCAAGTTATCTTCGGTAAGTGTTACTCTTGATAACGAAGTGAAAGCATTGATTTTGTTATCATTTTTACCAGACAGTTGGGAAACAACTGCAATAGCAGTTAATGTATCAACGGGGAAGGCAAATTTGAAATTTAGTGATGTTGTAGATGTGATTCTGGGCGAAAAAATTCGTAGGAAAAGCAAAGGGAAAACATCGAGGCTTGCACTGGCGGTCGGGAAAAAGAGTAGAGTGGTTGGAAAATCAAAGACGATTAAGTGACAACTGTGGGAAGAGGGGCATATTAGGAGGACTTGTCCAGAGGGGTCGGGCGATGAGAGGAGATTGAATGTTGCGTAGGAGATCGCTGATGCATTAATTTTAAGTGAGAGCAATGTGCAGATTCGTGGGTTTTGGATTCGAGTGCTATGTTTCATTCATACACTAGTGCGAAAGGGATGGAGTGGTATGACCAGCGATTTTAGGGTTGTTTATCTAGTAGATAATAATTTGGGTCAATATTGTAGGCAAGGGTGACGTTCGAGAAAAGGCAACGGATGCGACTGTGTTGCGGCTTCGTGATGTGCGACATATTCGGATTTGAAGAGTAACTTAATTTTCATTGGACAACTGGATAGGGAAGGTGGTGTGGTCGCATTCGGTTGTCGGTTATGGAGGGTTACCAATAGAGCTAATCTGATAGCTCAGGGTGGTACGGAGAAGATGTTGTACACCACAAACAACATGGTCCGCTTGGGAGTCCGCTTGGGGAAAGCACGGGTGCATTCCAGTGTAGGACGGTGAGGCCATGGTAATCGTCGGGGTGGGAGAAATTCCACGAAACGGTATGTTGGGAAGAGTTGATGGGTTGATAAGACGACACAGAAAGATCAGGATAGTATCGAGCATGGAGGATCGTGGAGTTCAAGGTTGAAGAACGGGCAAGTGAGCGGGGATGTGCAAGGAGGATTACTCGAAGAGAAGACTCAAGTCATTGTGGAACCGGCAGCTACGTTGAAGCTTCGCTCAGCTTTAACTCACTTGGGTAACTAGAGGAAGAGGCCCGGCACTACCAATTGTTTCAGCTTGGCCACTAACATACTATGATGCTCGGACTCGTGTCTGAGTGTCCGACATGGGTACAGATCCGAGTGTCGAATTCTCCAAAATTTTAAGATTTTACACCAAATTTAGTGTAAAATAGCTACACCCATACCCACACCCATGTCCTATCCTTCAGACACGGGTACTTTGGCAAAATAGAATAGTCTGAGCAACACAGCTGACATATGTTTTTTGGAAAGTCGGACTCGGGTGGGAGTTTGGCGGAGGTAGGTACGGGATTTGGCTTTGTCTCTAGTTGGGTGATTGTTGGGATAGAAATAATTGAATGTGGACCAAGGCAAAGTGGAAGAAAAAGTGTTTGGCTGGAAAAAGGCTTGGCACGATCGTGCCTTTTAACAAGCACGGTCATGCAAGACAGATTTTGGAACAGCAAGTTTTGTGCTTCTGATGCACGGTCGTGCAACTTAAAAGGCACGGTCGTGCTGACAAGCAAACTTGGATTGGGCGGGAAAAATCACTAGAATCGCTTCTCCTTTTGTGACTAGGTTTAGGGTTTGACTCGTGTATCCTTATAGCCGAGTGACGGACATAAACATATTGTAACATCATATTGTGAGATTATTGATAATAATCCTGGCTTGGTAGTGCCCCCAAACGTACTTCTTGATTAGAAGGAACTGGGTAAACAATTCTTTTGGTATTGTGTTTGATTTTGTGCAATTTTTCTCCTTAATTGTTCCTCTATTGCTTGTGGGCTTGTTGTATTCCGCTATATTACCCAACAAATCTAGCTCGTTCAACCACTGTTGCGAGTTTGAATACCACTAGACTTCATTTCTATCAAAACTTTCCTATAAATGAACCCTTAATTAGTCTGGAAGGGAAAGTTACATAAATTTTCAGTATCTCCGTATTATCATAACCAACAATATTCCAAGACGTAGTTTTTAGGAAAGTTTATAAAACTTTAAAATAGATTCTCTAATATTTGATTGATACAAGGCCATAGATGATCATTATCATTGATTAATGTTGAAGGGAACATTTAACTGATGTTTCTTCTCATTATCAGCTTCATATCCTTTTCTTTCAATTCTTATCAACTAAACCACAAATAAAGTGAGTAGGGAGGTGGTTTGACCAAGTTTAGTGAGGAAGGAATAATGCTACTTACTGCTTGATGAAGTCTTTATGTTAGCACATTTCATGTCATTTGTTATCCATAAATCGATCCTATGATCCCAGAGTCCTTACTACAATCAATAGAACATTGTATAATAACTGAAGCTCAAAACTGAATTCCTACAACATCACATGGTAAGCTTCATTTAGATTCCTCCTTTTCATTCATATGCTATATTTGACACCAAGTAAAGGGTGTCCAATGATCTTTATGTATCGGGAAAAATATCCTGATCACTGCATGATAGTCACCTATATTTAAGGACAAAGTAACCAAATTGCTCACCTGTATATAATCAGTAGCTGCTGTTGATGGCTCGCTTGAACCAATTGTTGGGCTAAGTCATGCAGCAAAGGCAAAACCCGCGGTGGAATGAGAGTAGGCGGTGTGTAAACAGCATTCTCTAAGCTACCGTTATGATGATTCTTGGCCGACTCGCCATGCTCTCCAGGCAATTCAGATGATGGCCGGAGTGAATTAGGGAGGCACTCAAATAGACGATCGGGTTCAACAGGCTTGCTGAAATAAAATATCCACAACAACAAAATTGCAGTGTGCTAAAGCAAGAATACACGAGTAATACAACATCCTTAAGAATGTCAAAGCAAACCTGTAAGATGATAAGAGCTGTTTAAACTCGTCTTCCAGCTTAGAAATAGCCTTAGCAAGTAAGTTATTAGAATAGTTTAGCACTCCGTCACTACTCTTGAAGCTTTTATTGTTGCTAAAAAATCTAATATTGCTTCTCAACTGCTCAATTGCTTGAAGATAGCTTTCCAGGTCTTCGTGTGGGCCTCTCAGGATTTTAGCCTCAGCCTACACATTGGTGTTTGATAAAAATTCATACACATGGATGCAAGAAGTATAGTTTTCCGAGACTGAAATAACAGATAATTAACTTTCCTACAACACGAGGATAATTATCTTTCCTACAACATGGAGACTAACTACAACAATACTCATGTTTCACATTCAAGGCTTCTGCTGGAGACCAGCTAAGAAAGGAAAAAACTTGGAAACATGAAGATATTGTACATCGCCACCAAGAAAGCGGAAAAGATTGCCATAACAAGGTTGTTTTTAGAATATAAATGGGGTGGATGTTGAGTGCATATGCAATTTCATAAGCCAATCCCTGACTATAACAGTAACACTTTCGACGTTCCCGAATCCAAACTTAACTTTGCAAATAAAATTTAGAAAGTAGCACTTAAAGCCCCAACTAATTAAGACCTCAACCTCTAAACCAACATATGTAACCAGTATGCAACACGTAACTCTTTAACAATGTAGTAAACAAACCTGACGAGAAATATCAAACTGGCTCAATATAACTTCAGCAGCCTTCAAAGTCCTATCAATGTTCTCATGAGCTCTCCGTATAGCATGTGTTCTTATCTACAAACGACAGTTTCAAGTAGCAACAAGATTAAGAAAAAGAAATGGCAAATGCAATAAAACAGAATCCGTGTTCTAAGTAAATATCTCAACAAGAGCCCCTGTGAGGGGGCCAAGAAAATGTCCGTAAGGAACACAAAACTATAAATCTAAGTTAAGAATGAAAACACTGGCAGAGCTACCCCAACTCATAAAGGGGCAATCCCTCCCCCCCCCCCCCTTTTGTATTTTTAAATATATCATTTTAGTAGTAGAAATTTTTGAATACTCCCTCATTCCCACTCGAAAACGCACAAAATTCCATTTTGGGTGTCCCATTTAAAAAGGCACACTCCCAAAATGGAAATTTTTTAATACTTTTTTATTAATGGGACTCGTCATACTCACAATAACTATCCACATACTATTTCCTACCCCACATTCTCTCTCATGCCTCACTTTTCATACTCACAATACTTGCTCCGTTATAAGCTCTCTTTAATTCCCATGCAGGACCCATTTTGTGCCTTTTCGGGTGAGACGGAAGAAGTGGTTGCTTTTACCCTCTAAATTACAACTTTGCTTCCCTTTGTACCAAGAAAAAACAACACTAATTTAATTTTCATACTCACAATACTTGCTCCGTTATAAGCTCTCTTTAATTCCCATGCAGGACCCATTTTGTGCCTTTTCGGGTGAGACGGAAGAAGTGGTTGCTTTTTACCCTCTAAATTACAACTTTGCTTCCCTTTGTACCAAGAAAAAACAACACTAATTTAAAATTCTCCCCCCCCCATACTATATTTAGGTACTATTATTTACAACATTTCATAGTTTTTGCCCCCGTTTAAAATTTTTTCCTGGCTCCGCCACTGGATCAAAATATTATTGTCCCGATGAAAACAGACAAATTCAAACCACAAATCAACAAATTATACCAAGTTACTTCATCTAATCTATTTAGGAAAAAGAAAAGAGTCCTCCTAAAAATGTCTCCCCTGAGATTCAAAGCACATAAATCTTGATTATCAAATCAAACTCAAAAATGGTACATTACAATGAAATTATCTGGGCACCAGAAATGGAAAATGATTTGAACTAGATCAAAACACTAAATTCAGGATCTTTCCAATATAATCCACCAAAAATACTAAATTCTGGATCTGATACACAAAATTCCTTCACTTAGAAGTTAGCTTTAGAAAGTTAGATGAGCACATGCAAGATCAAATAAGTAATAGCAAAATGAATTGGACCTGAGTGGGGTGCATGGCAGTTTCGAGGGTGGAAAGACGGTGGTCAAAGGAGCCTAAAATTGAAACCATGTTGTTTGTAAATGACTGACTCTTTTGTATGACTCCCTCATTGTCGCCACTTTCTCTCTCAGCGTATCCGCCGCGGCCGTCATTCGCATCGGGATCCCCATTTTTTTCTCTCCCTCAAATTCCTCTATCGTCGTGTCCGAATGTTGGTTAGCGGTCTACCGAATTTGATGTCTTTTTGATTTGACAGGGTGTGTGCGGAATCATGTCTACTGGATGCTGCTCAATGACTTAATTCTTCAGTTTTAAGTTAAATGTCCATTCCATTCCATTAATCCTTTTGCTATATACTCCCTCAGTCCCAATTCAATTGATACTTATTTCTTTTTTGATTCATTCCAGCCTAATTGATATTGTTCAAAATGGAAGAAAATTTTTACTACTTTTCTCACTCATTCTCTCTTCTATTTTACTTTTACACTCACAACACCAATCAAACCACTATTCTTTCCAATCATTCTCTCTCCTATTTAATTTTTCATACTCACAACATTTTCTTTCACTTTTTCTTTCTCTTACTTTTCCTTAATCTGTATACCCAAAATTTTGGTATCAGTTGGACTGGAACGAAGGGAGTATATATAAAAAAAACATTTTAAATAAGTTTAGTGTGATTCACAATATATATCTTTCACTATTGTTTATGGTCCAAAATTGTTATTGTATTTTCAAGTTAGGGTTTTTAACCAATTTTTTGTTAAAAAAAATTGTTAAATGAATATGCAACTCACGTGTCATTTAACGTGTGATATTTAAAATTTAGTATGAAATATTTAGTCTTTTTGACATAGAGGCGAAAAAAAACTCATTCTCCTTCCCTTTCGCACGATACAAACTCTCTCTCTCTCCTCAATCTATGTTCACCCCCTCCCCTCTCCGCCAGCAAACCCTCCCTCCCTTCCTCACCAGCCACCCCTCCCTCATCCTCCCCAAATTATTCCCTCTCTCATATTATTTGCATAACATACACACACACTTTCTCTCTCTATCCACCCCGGCCATCTCCGATCACCCCCCAACTTCCTCTCCTACGGCGACCCTCCCCTACCCACCTTCTGACCATCCTCTTCCTGGCCACATTCGACCCTCCTACATAAGGTCAGATCTAAACCTTATAACCCCACTCCCTCCTAAGCTCGCCGCCCCTATTTCTTAGATCTATTTCTCACTCCCCCTTTTGTATTTTTGTTTCTTGGATATTAGTATTCTTCAAAAACAACCTCCTTAAATGATACGTGGTTTGCACGTGATCATTTAACATGTTTTTCTAACAAAACTTTGACTAAAAAAATCCTAAGTTGACAACAAAATGACAATTTTGGACCCTAAATTGTAAATAGTGAAAGATTGGAAACTACATTGTATACATCCACTAAACTTTGGATCTCAAAATACAGTTTTCCCCTTTAAATATTCATTTTCTAAAAAAATAAGTTATAAATATCTATTTTAAAAAATCTTTCATATTCAAAGTATAATATTTTTCTTTCATGGTATTGAAAAGATATAACAATATTATAAAAATATAAAGGCATAAAATACAAAATTAATAAGTCAAACTTACAAATGCGAAATCTTTTCATGAAATTGAGAAATCGTTTTTTTATTATTTTCTCGGTCTTCATTTAGTCAAATGGCTAATCAATCAATCAATTAAAGAGTAAATTATTATTTTGTCAGCAAACAATTTGTGGATTACTCCCTCCGTCCCACTTCACTTGGCACTAATTTCCATTTTGGGACGTCCCACTTCACTTGGCACTGCCCAAAATGGAAAAGAATATTCACTATTCCCTCCACTCATTCTCTCTCCTACTTCACTTTTACACTCACAACATTCTCTCTCCTAACTATTCCTCCCACTCATTCTCTCTCCTATTTAATTCTTCATACTCACAACATTTTCTTACCCTTTTTTTTCACTCTTATTTTTCCTTAGTTACCGTGCCACTTCACTTGGTGCCAAGTGAAGTGGGACGGAGGGAGTATTTACTTAACAATCAAAATTCACATTTTTTTTAATTAAATTTTGGTCAAAGTTCAATCACGTTAATAAAAAAATTAAAATGTAACATGTATTAGGGGGGTGTTATTTGGAAAATCAGCCTATAATGTTATTGTCAAAACTGAATATAGGAAACTGGTCAAAATTGTATATATTGCTAATACTTAAATGAAAAACAATAATTGAAATTGCATACACAATATCTAAACCAAGTTTATATTTCTTAGTCTAAATTATTGTGGATTTGAGAGATTCTAACATGTGAAAATTGAACCTCTCCCTCCAACTGAGCTATTATATTTTTTCATAGTAAATAACATTAATTAATAATAATTATTTATTTGGTACCCTCCCATACAAAGACACCTTCTTCTTAGTATGGCCACTCTTGAGGCAAAATAATTTCCAAGGAAACTTGAGATGGTTCATTCATCTTAAAACCTTCATCCTTTGTGGCACAATTCCCATCCATCTTTTGTCCATTTTTCCTACCTGCATAAAGCAAAACAAAGTTTACATAAGTTCATATTTAAACTTAAATATCAACTTTAAAATGAGAAACTATAACTTACTAGTTTTGTTTTTGTGAACCGGTGGAACAATGAATACACCGGTTCCATTTCGCGGTGTAGATCTCGTTGTGTGCATAGGAGGCATCGCGGACCTCTTGTTAATGGTTTTCATACGTCTAACCGGAGACATCGCAGAGCTCTTGTTGAACGTTTCCACGCGTCTCACTGGAGACATCGCAGAGCTCTTGTTGAAGGTTTCCACGCGTTTCATGGGAGACATCCCAGAGCTCTTGTTGAAGGTTTCCATGCGTCTCATTGGAGACATCGCTGAGCTCTTGTTAGTGGTTTCCATGCGTCTCATTCCGTGTGGTGGACGCGTTATGGAGATCTTGTTAATGATTTCCATGCGAGGAATAAACACACCAGTGCCTCTACAACTTCTACCAGAGTCCTTGACTTCTTCACAAGCATCAACAACAAGAGAAGTGTGGTTTTCATTCCCATTCAAAACCCTAAATTCTCTTTTATGCTTAACATCTTCTTCCTAAAATTAGTAAATTAATAACATTAATCATCATACTAATCATATAGCAAAATAAGAGTTGGAAAATAAAGAAAAATTCAGTTAAATTCATATAATGGTAATTGAGATCAAGAACCAATTAAAAAAACGAAGAAAAATGTGTATACTTAGAAATGATGCACTTACATTCGACATCAACTTTGTCTCTAATCGGCTTGGTTCGTCCAAAACAAGTGCTGCACATTCTCTCGCGACATTGTCAACGAGATCTTCATAGTTGAAGACATTGGAGAAACTACTTGCATAAAAGTGAGGAATGGAATTCGCCATTGTTAAGACTAAAAAGAATACCAAAATGATAAGTAAAGACCACAAAGTATAGAAGCTCATATATAGGAGGTGTTGTAATAAATATTACAAGTAATTGTTTATAATATTACAATTATTTATGGAATTAGGTAAATCAATTTAATGATTTTTGCTACACCTATTTTCTCTATAGTTGAGTATATATATAACCACCCATTAGATATTATGTAATCTTGGATACTTGAATTTGAATTTTGAACATATGTATGAGTAAAATGGTTTAGATACCTTAATATTATTTCTTGAAATATGATATGAATGAAATGGGAAAATTAAAATAAATGTTTACTATACAATTAAGAAATTATGCATTTTAAGATATACATAATCTGATAATCATATGAAAATAATTAAAAGAGTTGACTACACATTAGTGCAAGAAAATAATGAATAAGAAAGTTAAATCTTTATTAAGTTACGTTTCATAAAATATAATTCCTCTATTTCGAAAAGATAGTTTTATAATTGATTTTGATAGTAAATTTAGTTGAACTTTTATAAAGAATGTATGAAATTTTGACAATTTTGATGGTAAACTTAAACACAAAATCTAGGGAGAAACGCGTTTCTCCATAAGTTATGGAGAAACGGGTCCCGACATGTCGCGCGACAATGAGCTAGATAGCCAGAAACCTATGAAAGTGATATCCAGAAACCTTCAAATGAATATCCAGAAACCTTCAAAATGTTTCTGGATATACATTTGAAGGTTTTTCGGATATCCGTAAACCTTCAATAGCAATTTACGGATATGCCCTAACACATTTACGGATATGCACCTAGGTTTTACGGATATGCACCTAACGGTTTACGGATATACATTTCACATCCTTACGGCTATCAAATACAAAGCTACGGATATCAGCTGCAAAGCTTACGGCTATCAAATGCAAAGCTTACGGATATCCAGGAAGCTTTTGGTCTTGGCCTTGGGTTTTTTTACGGATATACATTTCACATCCTTCGGCTATCAAATACAAAGCTTACGGATATCAACTGCAAAGCTTCTGGCTATCAAATGCAAAGCTTCTGAATATCCAGAAGCTTTTGGTCTTGGCCTTGGGTTTTTTTTTTCTGGTTATCAAATGTAAAGCTTCTGGCTATGAAAAACACGTTTCTCCATAGTTATGGAGAAACGCGTTTCTCAGCAGACGCACTCAAACTTAAATGAACTATATAAAGAATTTATAAAATTTTGACAAATCCTAATGACATTCTGAAAATTATTATTAACAATACTCTATGTGGTTAATCAATAACACATTTTAAAATTTTATTAGATAATTATATTTTTTTTAAGAATTTGGTCAAAGTTTACTATCTTTTGAAAAAAAAAAAAAGAGTATTTTATTAATAGTATCGTGATTTCCTTTTTGATTCATCAAAAAAAAAAAAAGTGACGTGTTTATGAAGTTTTTTTTTTTTTTTTTTTTGAAATTTAAGTTAATCGAAAATTCATCAATATATCAATTTATGCTACAACTAAATGTACAAATATAGATAATTTAACAATATATAAGGGACTTTATTAGAGGGATCACATACTAATTTTCACATGATTATAATTATATACTCCCTCCGTCCAGCTATAATACACACTTTTTTTTATTGACACGAGAATTAAGGTAAAAGATGAAAAAGGTGATGTGTTGTGAGTGTAGATGGTTGGGTAGGAGAGAGAAAGTGAAGTAAGTGGGTAATGGTTGTGAGTAGAGACAAGTGGGTCTCATTTCCATTTTGAAAAAGTGCAAATTATTGTGGGACGCCCAAAAGGTGTCTTTTTGCAGATTATCGTGGGTCGGAGGGAGTATATATAATAGACCAACTAATTAATCTTGATATTTTAATGCGTTGATGATAAGTACTCTCCCGTCTCATTACAAACTACACATTTTCCTTATAGTTCGTTCCACTGCAAACTAGACACTTTCTAAAATGAAAATATTTTATTACTTTTATATTAATTGGACCCACATATCATATTTACAACAACAATTCAATTAATGTAAAAAAACAACAATTCAATTATTATTTCATACCCCACTTTGTCTCTACTTACTCACAATACCTACTCTACTTACACTTTTTCTTAATTATCGTGCAAATAGTAATGTGTAGATTGTATTGGGAACGAAGGAGTACATAATACTCCCTCCGTCCCTGAAAGATTGTTCCATTTGCCATTTTTGACTTGTCCCAAAAAATATGTCCCATTTTTAGGCATGAATGTTAGTGCAAATCTACTAAGGTACAACAAGGTGAAGCTCTTCCTTAATAATTGTAAAATGTACAACAGGATAATCTTTTAAGGACGAAGGAAAGGGAGTATAAGTTATCTATCTATATATAATAATAAGGTTTTGATAAATTTTTTGCCATTGAGAGGTATTTTCGTCTTTTCACATGGTGGCAAGAATGCAATTAACAAGGCTAAAATGCAAGGTGGCAGCGTGTTATTGGCTAAAAAAAAAATTTTTTTTTAATTCAGCTTGTACACGTGTCGCTTAGCTGGGGAAGGTCATTTCAGTAAATTACTAGGCGCGTGTCAACAAACGCCGACAATGGGGAGTATACTCAAACTTTTTTTTTTTTTTGTTTTGACAAATGTCATCACCTGATTGGATGGACGGATTTCGAAAAAAAAAATTATCCCATTTCTTTGACCTCAATTATTATATATTAAAATAATTTTTTTAATTTTTTTTTTTAACACCAAAATTCATAATTTTTTTTTCTCTTTAAATAGAGACTTCTTTCATTTGATTTGGATAAAGAAATAAAATCCTCTTTTTTAAATATAAATTTGTTAACTATCTTTTACTAATTTTTTAATTTCTTTTTAGTTAAAATTAATTAAGTGTGAAGTAATTTTTTTAATTATAAATGATAATAAAAAAAATCCTCTTTTTTTAAAAAATATTTTTTTACACCGAAATTCATAATTTTTTTTCTCTTTAAATAGAAACTTTTTCATTTGATTTGGACAATAAAAACAATCCTCTTTTTTAAATATAAATTTATTTTTATTAAGTGTGAATTATTTATTTTTACTTATAAATGAAAATAATAATAATAATAATAATAATAATAATAATAATAATAATAATAATAATAATAATAATAATAATAATAATAATAATAATAATAATAATAATAATAATAATAATAATAATTTTACTAATCATAAAAATGAAGAATCTAAAATAAAGTAAATGTGGTGGGGTATAGGACAATTAGTTGGGATGGTGTTAATTTTTTTTCTCTTTAAATAGAGACTTTTTCATTTGATTTGGACAATGAAAAAAAATCCTCTTTCTTAAATATAAATTTATTTTTATTAAGTGTGAATTATTTATTTTTCCTTATAAATGAAAATAATAATTAATCTATATATAATAACAAGGTTGTGGTAATAAAAGAGGGTTTGAGGGGCATTTTGATCTTTTCACGCCATGGCAGAATTTAAAAAAAAATGGCTGAAATGACCCGTGGCAAGCTGTGATTGGGGGGTAATTTATTTTTTTATAAAATTTAAAATTTAAAATTTAAAATTTAAAATTTAAAATTTAAAATTTAAAATTTAAAATTTAAAATTTAAAATTTAAAATTTAAAATTTAAGATTTAAAATTTAAAATTTAAAATTTAAGATTTAAAATTTAAAATTTAAAATTTAAAATTTAAGATTTTAAATTTAAGATTTAAAATTTAAGATTTAAAATTTAAAATTTAAGATTTAAAATTTAAAATTTAAAATTTAATATTTAAGATTTAAAATTTAAAATTTAAAATTTAAAATTTAAAATTTAAAATTTAAGATTTAAAATTTAAAATTTAAAATTTAAAATTTAATATTTAAAATTTAAAACTTAAAATTATTTAAGTCTGAAGTATTTTTTTATTATAAATGATAATGATAATAATATTAATTTTACTAATTATAAAAATAAAGAATATAAAATACAATAATAGTGATGGGGTATATGATAATGGATTGGAAGGGGTAATATGGTTATTGAGTTTATTTTAGTTCGATACATCAAACAATTTATTTATTTTACTTAAAGAAAATTGAATCATAGTAAATAAAGTATAATTACTTTTATTAACAATTACCCAAATAAAGTGGATAGTAAATGATTTATTTCGTTTCTTATTTTTTATTGATTAAAATTATGAGAGCCGTCAATTACACGGGCCTAAAGAGGCGCATGAATGCATTAGTTTTTTTTTTTTCATGGTCTTTTTTGTAAAAAAATTAATATGTGTGAAATTTTTTTTTAATTATAAATGATAATAATAATAATAATAATAATAATAATAATAATAATAATAATTTTACTAATCAAAAAAATAAAGATTATAAAATTAAATAAAAGTGGTGGGTATAGAATGATGAGTTGGAATGGTGTTGAATAATAATAATAATAATAATAATAATAATAATAATAATAATAATAATAATAATAATAATATTTTTACTAATCATAAAAATAAAGAATATAAAATAAAATAAGTGTCGATTTTTCTATCTGTCTCAACAAATTGTGTATTTATAAAGATGAATATTGGGAAAGATGTCTGAACATACCAAAAGTGTCAAGTTGGGCTAAGCAAGTAAAGCCCAATCACAGATAGCATGGGCACCCACGTCCTCAATGAGACTTATCCAATCAGAACAAGGCCCAAGGCCCATCTCAAACATCAGTCGACTAAGCCCATGGTTCGATCTACCAGGTCCCGACCTAACTTAGTCCGACCTCGTGATCCACACTACAATTCGGGTACGAATCATGCTCTACCCGACAGTCAGGTCGACCATTCCACAAATGGCGACCTCGACCTAAATTAACAAGTGACGACTTGATACTTGCAGGCGTATTTGGTTGAACCATTCTCATAACCACATCCCTACAAATCAGGGGACCGTTATAGACACGTTCCCATTACCAATAACCGCCGCTACAATCACGGAGCACATGTCGCCTCCCCAAAAATACATCACTCTTGACTATAAATACTTCATCACTACCAAACGGTGAAGGGTAACTGCCATTTTGTTATCTGAATTCCATATTCAATACATTTTGAGCTTTATACAACTGTGATCTTACTCTCACGCCCGAGCGTCTTCGCCGGAGACACATCCGGCTAGTCGTGGGTTCTCGATTTCAGGTCAAGGAGCCGGGTGATCGAGTCTGCCACGTGGAGGAAGATTGATAAGCACAATTCCCGGCAAAGAGTTTGGTTCCATTGCGGGAATCGTGCTTTAAACTTGACCTCGAAAACTCTATCAACTCCGCAACAATGGTGACTTCGAAGGACACGTATCCGAGGCTTCACTGGGCATGAAGAAGTGAACAACAACAACATGAACGCAAACGCCGAGAACCTTAACTTGCCTCCTCCCCACCGAATCGTCCCTACGGTAGGGCCACACGCTCTACCGGTGTCATTGATGGCGAGAGGATTGCCTCGACACAAGGAGAGGGAAAAGGCATATGGATGGGCAAGGAGTTCCACCTCCTCCAAAACGTCCACCGCTCAGTGAATGTGGGAAACAGGAGGCCCCTCCACCAACCCCACGAGCAAGAAGGAGATGATGTTGGAGCGAGCTCGCATTCTG
Source organism: Adenophora triphylla var. japonica (assembly GCA_022495995.1). Taxonomy (NCBI): domain Eukaryota; kingdom Viridiplantae; phylum Streptophyta; class Magnoliopsida; order Asterales; family Campanulaceae; genus Adenophora; species Adenophora triphylla. The sequence continues at coordinate 128,883 of JAFEMH010002107.1, read as the reverse complement.
CCGACTTGATAGCCATGGAAGAGGCGTAAACAGCCGACGTGCGCTACGAAAGAGTGGCACGAACTCAGGTCTCTAATGGACAAATGCATCAGGAGTACTAGGCCAAATGAAGGTGTGGGACAAAATGGTGAGGACAGGATAGTTCGTCGAGCTCCCACTATTGTTCACGTGCCCAAGAACGATTTAAGGGCTAGCCTCAATGTAAACAGGGAGCAGGAGGCTCAATCTGATTTGAGGACTCACTAATGACCAATAGAAACGAGACAGTGTTTCGCCGGCAGGACGCAGAGGTCGGATCTCATAGAGACAGTGAATGGGCGCAGTCGCCCGTAGGAGGGGAAAGGCGCAGTCGCCACATGGAGATAACAGCAGTCGCCATCTCGGTGCCGAGAGGCGCAGGTCGCCTCAAAGAAGTAATGGCATAGATCTCCAAAGTAAGATCGTAGAGGACCAATTCCCACGGGGACGTAAGGAGTAGGCGGTGACTCCCCTAGAAGTGAAGGCCGAAGTCAAATGCCGCGCCCTCCAGAGATGAAAGACCCGATGCTAGGGAATGGCTATTGATGAAAAAGAAGTTCGAACAATGGGAGGAGGAGAAGAAAAAGGAGACTGGAAAGGTCGAACGAATTGACTTTGCTCTTCGACCTTTATCCAAAGAAATCAGAGATAGTCGACCTCCTCCTACTTTCAAAGTTGCCACTACGGAGAAGTATTCTGGGTCGACCAATGCAAGGAGTCATATAGCACATCCGGAGGCCACCATGTGTTTTGTCGCCAATGAGGACGACAATATGTGCAAAGCCCTCCTAAGCACACTCACCGGGCAGCCTTTAACTTGGTTCAACGGTCCGGCCGCGGTAGCATCAATACTTGGACATGCTTCAGGACAAAGTTCTTGGATCGATTCTCGACCGCAGGAGCTCGGAAGATGATCTGTCACCGATCTCGAATAACTTGGTGCAGGCGAAGAATGAAAGCTCCATGAGCTACTTCACCAAGTTTAAGGAAATGGTTGATAAGATAGAGGAAGACCTCACTGATAGGGAAGTCATTAATTGCTTCGAAACGGTATTTCCTCGGCGGACATGGATTATGAACTCACAAGCCAGACAAGAACAACTCGACAGGAGTTGTTTGAGAAGGTGTATAATGTCGCTCTTCTTTGAGGAAAGGAAAGAGAAAAAGAGTGGTAAAAGCCCCAAGGTGGAGGTCGCCGATGATAAAAAAGGACTCCAACAAGAACGGAGGAAATAATAAAAATGGAAAGAACAGGACTAGGGCAACAGAGAAAGTGCCCGAGGCTTTCACTCCTTACGGTGAGTCGAACGTAAATTATGAATGCCGTCGAGCCGGCTCCTCCAAACCAATGAATCCAGCAACAAGTTTAGGAGGGACAACAGCAAATACTGTGACTACCACAAAGACACTGGTCATCTCACAGAGGATTGTTTGGGTTTGAAGCGCATTATACAAAGAATGGTCGACCAGGGGAGGCTCGACGCTTATGTGAAAAGGCCTCAAGCCGGTGGAGGCGAACAGCCAGCAGGTGGACAGCAAGGGCCGAGGCAGCCTAGATTGAACCTGGGGGTCATTACAGAGCAAGCAAGCAACACGGCCATCAAGCACAAAATCTTCCAACTCAATAAGGCTCCCCATGTGCCTCCAAGAAGAGAAGTCAGAGATGAAGCAATCAGCTTCTTCCCCCACGAATTGGCTACTAACATGGCAGCTAGAGAGCAAGTTCTCGTCATCCCAGGTCTCATAGACGGATGTACGATGAGCGTACTCTTAGTCGACACGGGGTCTCGCAAGGATATTTTGTTCTACAAAACTTTTAAAGAAATGGGTCTTAATGATGAGCAGTTGGAGAGATATGATGGTAGGTTGGAGGGCTTCACCAATCATCGAGTTGATGCAAAAGGCAAGATAGAGCTCGATGTCGACCTAGGCCAACACCCCCTCAGGATCGTATCAAAGGTACAATTTATAGTAATTGATGTAAATAGTGACTATGCCGCTATACTTGGTATCCCAGGTCAGGTCGCTCTTGGAATGGTGGCATCGATCCCTCATCAGCGAGTCAAGTTCCCTACACCCGCTGGAGTAGGGTGTGTACAAGGCACAGCTCGAGCCTACCTTGATCATGTTCTCAGAGAAAGAAAGAAAAGGGAATTGGAAATCGAGACTGCAGATGGTTATTTAAAGTTGTCTCAATCAGTCATCAAAACTACTGTGATCATCAACAATCACCGACGTGGAAGAGTCGACCTATCGCTCAAATGACGAAGTCATGCTTGAGTCGACACGTCACTCTAACACCACCGAGGTCGATCTCGTATGTAGTTATGGTCGACCAAGTCATCATAGGCAACCTATGCCTCCACTCGACAATAGCTCTGGGGCCACCACCACCACCGCTGAGGTTGCAGACAAGTTAGATGATATGATAGCGTAAGAAGCTCCACACCTGAGGGCCGAGGAGAGGCAAAGGGTTAAGGAGATAATCATTGAGACTCTACAATTCAGGGATGGACCAGAGCTAGAAGCTGTGGATGAGCTAGAGTCAGTAATCACCAACCTTTCTTACCCCGACCAAAAAATTCAGATTGGGAAGCAGCCTATCAGCTGAGGAGCGAGCGTAAATCATCGAGCTACTCAAGGAAAGTAATGATGTCTTCGCATGGAGGGTAGAAGACATGAGGGGAATCAAGGAGGAGGTCGCTGTCCACAGACTGGAAGTCAACCCGACCATAAAGCCTAGACCCCAAAAATTGAGAAGCTTTGCTCGCGACAAGGAAGAGGCCATAAAAACTGAGGTACAAAAACTTTTGAATGCAGGGATAATCAAAGAGGCCACTCATACAACGTGGTTGGCCAACGTGGTCATGGTGAAGAAATCAAACGGCAAATGGCGGATGTGTGTCGACTTCACCACTCTCAATCTTGTCGCCCTAAGGACAGTTTATCCCTTCCTAGAATCGACAAACTAGTCGATTCCATTGATGGTCACTCAACCCTCAGCTTCCTCGACGCTTACTCAGGTTATCACCAGATTAAGATGCATGAGGACGACATAATCAAGACGGCATTTCAAGCAGCTGGAGGCATCTACTGCTACAACATGATGCCATTTGGATTGAAGAATGCAGGGGCAACTTATCAAAGGATGGTGAACAAAGTCTTTGCTTCTCAAATTGGCCGAAACATGGAGGCCTACGTCGACGATATGGTCATCAAAACAAAGACTGGACGTCACGTGGTCGACCTAAAGGAAACGTTCGCCAATTTAAGAGCAAACGACATGAAGCTCAACCCTAGCAAGTGTGTATTTGGTGTAGCTGCTGGAAAGTTCCTTGGGTTCATGGTATCTCAACGGGGTATAGAAGCTAATCCGTAAAAAATCAAGGCTTTAGTCGCATACGAAGGCTCCCACCAAAGCTGTCAAAGAGATGCAAATGACTTAACTAAGGGTAGCAGCTTCTTGGTCGTTTCATATCAAAGTCGCAGAGAGGTCTCTCCCCTTCTTCAAAGCATTGAGGGGACGAAAAGTTTTGAATGGACGACCGAATGTCATTCGTCGTTCCAACAAACTGAAGGATTACCTCGCTACTCCACCTCTCCCGAGTAGCCCGACCACCGGTGAAACTTTGTTTGTGTATTTATCCGTGGAGATAAATCGGGCACGGTTTTGGTTAGAGAAGATGAGGGGTTTCAAAAGCCGCATACTACATCACAAGGCCCTATCGATGTGGAGAGCAGATACTACAATGCCGAGAAGGTCGCCTATGCCCTAGTCGTGGCTTCAAGGAAGCCTGCGAGCTTATTTTCTCGGCTCATCCAATTGTGGTTCTTACAAATGCTCCCCTAAGAAAAATTCTTCACAAGCCGGAGAGTTCAGGTCGACTTCTCAATTGGTCAATTGCCCTTACTGAATTTGACATTGAGTATCGACCTCGAAAGGCGTTTAAGGCTCAAGCTCTAGCTGACTTCTTGGTCGAGCTTACGTTCACCAAAGAAAACGACGAGCAGCGAGCTCCAAAAGAAAAGGCTAAAGGGAAGGAGTCAGAGTCCTGTGTCGCCATCGCCTACCCGACGATTGTTGGAAGGTCTATTCGCACGGATCGACCAAGAATAGCAAAGTGAGCTGGGATAGTGCTAATTGAACCGTAATGCGGGACAACAGACGAGGAGTCATTAAGGTTCAAGTTTGATGCTTCCAACAACCAAGCCGAATATGAGGCTTTAATTGCAGCTATTGAGTACGCCAAGTGTTTTGGAGCTACTAAGATCATGGCCTACTGTGATTCCCAACTGATAGTCAACCAGGTCAGAGGCGAGTACGAGGTGCTTAGTGCCACGCTGATCAAATACTGCGACCTGGTGAAGGAACTGATAAAGGATTTGGAATTCTGGGAGATCCAAAGGATTGGAAGGGAGGACAACGAGCTAGCCGACCTCCTCTCAAAATTAGCTACTTCAGATGAACCACATGATGAACCTATCTCCTTCCTCGAAAGTCCAGCCTATGAAAGAGTAAAAATTCAATGCATAGATGATCCCTCAAGAAATTGGACTCAGGAGAAGTGTTGGATCGAGGAAATGAAGGCGTACTTAGAAAGTGGGGAGCTTCCAGACGACGAGAAGAAGGCCCGAGCTATCAAAAAGAAAGCTCCGAGGTATGTCATTCAAGGAGGTGACCTATTCAGAAGATCCTATACTCGACCATTGCTAAAGTGCATCCATCCTCAAGAGGTCGCCCTATTGATACATGAAGTACACAGTGGAATTTGTGGTGGACACCCGGGGGCCAGGACTCTTGCTGATAAGTTAATAACTTTGGGGTACTACTGGCCACACATGAGAGCTGACACTCACAACTTTGTTCAGCAATGTGATCAATGCCAAAGGTTTGCCAACCTTCCCCATGTGCCTACAACAGAGCAGACTCCTGTGATCGCAGCTTGGCCATTTGACATGTGGGGCGTCGACCTGATTGGACCCTTCCCTCCCGCCCAAGGAAACTGCAAGTATGTGATAGTGGCCATAGACTACTTCACCAAATGGGTTGAGGCCAAACCACTAGCTCGCATCACAGAGGAGAATGCTATCAATTTCATCCATGACTTCATTTGGTGTCGATTTGGTTTTCCTCGTGCTATAGTGTCCGACAATGGTTTACAGTTCTCCCAAACCTTCGAAGCAGAAATGAATCGAGTAGGAATCAAACATTGGAAATCATTTGTCGCCTATCCTCAAGGAAATGGCCAAGCTGAGGCAGCAAATAAACTTGTTCTATCTTCGCTCAAGACAGGACTCGTAGGTCGACGTAACAATTGGTTGGACGAACTCCCCTTGCTCTTCGGGGCGTCTCCGTACAACCACTTGGGGCCTACTGGGAAACCCCTTTGCTCTCACATATGGGTCGAGGCCATGGCACCCGCCGAGCTCGCATTCCCCACTGCTAGAGTGACTTTCTTCAATCAAGAGCAAAATGATACCAATAGATTGATCGACTGGATCTAGTCGACGAGAAGCGAGAAACAAACTTACCTCCGAATGGTCAACTACAAGCAGCGAACTAAGAGCTACCACGACAAGAAGGTCAAGGCAAGGTCGTTCCAAGTTGGAGATTATGTGTTGAGAAAGATCGAAGCAACGGGTAAAAGAACCCAGCAGAACAAGCTATCTCCTAACTGGGAAGGTCCCTATGTAGTCACTCGAGTCGTCAAGGAAGGAACCTACATGATAGCTCATCCCGGAGGTGACGAGTTGAAACATCCTTGGCATGCTACTCACCTCATCAAATACTACTTCTAGTTTTCAGTTTCAAAGTTCAAGCTTGTGTTAAGTTCTAGTTTCAAGTTGATGTAAGCATGTTTCCTACTTCAATAAAAGCGCAGTTTATTCGATCAAACATAGTGTTACACCAATCCCAATGAGCTCGACTCTTAGTCAGCTTCGACTTAACAAGCTCGATTCTTAATCAGCTTTGTTCATTTAACAAGTCCGACTCTTAGTCGACTTCGTTCCAACAAACTCGACTCTTAGTCAGTTTGTTATAATTAGCTCGATTCTTAATCAGCTTAGTTCATTTAACAAGTCCGACTCTTAGTCGACTTCGTTCTAACAAACTCGACTCTTAGTCAGTTTGTTCTAATCAGCTGGATTCTTAATCAGCTTAGATCATTTAACAAGTCCGACTCTTAGTCGACTTCGTTCTAACAAACTCGACTCTTAGTCAGTTTGTTCTAATTAGCTCGATTCTTAATCAGCTCTACTATTTTAGCAAGTCCGATTCCTAATCGACTTCGCTCTAAGTAACTCGACCCTTGGTCAGCTTAGATAGTTGGAACAGATTAGATTTATAATCAATCTCGTTCCAAAAGTTAATCAAGTCTGAGGTCGACCAAAGCATCATAGAGTCAGGACGACCTCAAACTTAAGATAAGTCGTTGCCTCTACTAAATCTAACTCGACACTTACATCCAAAGCATATAACATGCAAAAGAGAGAAGTCAGTTACGGTTAAACATAATTAAGTCTCCCAAAGTGGGCCAAGACTTATTTAATTAAAACTACAAAAGTATCTTGCCTCCCAAAAAATAGGGCCAAGGCATTCAAATATTCAAAGAACAAAAAAGTAAAAATGTTTGGAGCTTGTTCAATTACAACAACCATCGAAGTCAAAGTCTATTCAAGGGGAGTGCCTTCCACTTGGCCAGTGACGGATGCTGGATTGATCTCAGTCTGTTCACCTACAGTAGATGGCTCTCCAAGAACATTCTCTCGTTTGATAGACAACCTTCCTTGAGTCGCCGATCGTATACTTTGGAGTCTCATCATCGAAGCTCGGATCTCGCATAATCTTCGAGCTCGGCAAGGATAGTGTCAAAATTAACTTTCTACTACGGAGGATCCCATGGTGCGGCTTCAGCCTCTTCATCATCCTTGGCTATGAGCTCCTTGTCATTATCGCATAAGGCACCAAGGAGTGGCCCTGTCGAGCCGCAGATTGTAAGGATCCTCGTACGCCCATCGAGCGCCTTCTCGATTGATATGTCAACCGAAGGATCCACGATGATACGCCGAGCCATATGGCTTAGACCACTTTGAAAAATACTTGGGCCTCCTTGGTGACATGCATATGAAGCTCGTCACCGTCTTTGTAAGCTTTGATGGCATCCTCCTTAGTGGTCTTCACAAAGACCAAATGTGTCGACCTCCCATTGAGCTCTAGAAGCATCCAACTCTTCTTGTTTCCTAGCCAAAGTCACGGAACCTCCTCCAACCGTTGCTTGGCCGCGCTCTAGGTCGCCTACCATCTTCTTATTCTCCTCCTTGAGACGAGCGAGTTCGCCGTTGGCTTCCCCAAGCTCTTCCAGGCCTCCTCCTTCAATTTGATCTCATTATCTTTCACAAGCTTCAAAGCTTCATCAGAGTTATCAAAGTCCGAGTTCTCTTCCTTCAATTTGTCGAACTCTCCCTTCAACTTGGTGTAGTCCTCTTTCACCCGAGTTTGGTCACCTTCCAGCCTTTCCCAGCTTCCTCGTTTTTACGAGCCAACATAGTCTTGGCCGCCTTCTCCGCTCCTCTCGCCGCCTTCCAATAAGTGGTGGCTAAATCAATCATGGCAAGAGATCGAAATAACAAGTCGATACAAGGGATCGATCAAATGAAAAGAAAAGAGAGGGGAACGGTAAGAAAAATGAATACATTAAAAGCTCAAGGGTTACCTCTGAGGAAGCCACCAACTCGAGCTCGACAAGCTTCGGGGTCGAGGCTTATTGGTAAACTCTCCGATCAAGTCCCGATCACCCCCTTCGACGACTACCCGGCCATACTCCACTCGATACTCCCTAGCCAAGCCGTTAACTCGGTCAAAGGGGTCACATCACTTAGCTCAAGAACTCGAGCTTGAATCAACTTGTCATATGAAATATGAATGGGAGAGGCATGTGGACTTCGGCTTCGCCTCCACCGGTTCACCGGCACCGACTAGATTGGATGTCGAGCTCACCCTTGAAGGGCCAATTTTGATCACCTTGCTTAAAGGGGCAAAGATCATCTTCATCTTCCTCTTCATCCAAAGAAATGACATGGGATTTCCTTGGAGGCAATTGGGTTTTGGTTTTGGTTTTGTCCTAGCCCGAGCCCGAGTCCCGGTACGAACGGCCTCCCTCTCTCGGCTCCACATTCAAACTCGACCTCCTCTTCACCAAAGAACATGGACCTCCTCGTAACCTCGAGCATCATCACCTTCAACATTTTCCCCTTCGGGACTTCGTTCAATCCTTCCAAATTCTCCTCACAGAATGAATTTGGTAGTATCCCGGTCGACCAGCCTTCAGCAGATCATTTCTCTTGGCCCCTTCCATCTCACGATTCTCCTTGGCATTAGCCGCTCCATAGCTCTTCTTAGCCTTCCCGATATCAACGGCTCTTCCCATGTTGGCTTCCTGAGCAGGGGTCAAAACTGCACGAGTCAAAAGAAGAAGAGTATTAGCCCGACATCATAATTATAAGTTCTATGTACGAGCCCCGAGTTCTGCATACGAGCAACATAAGTAACGAGCTAAGAAATTCAAATACGGAAGTTACACTTATGCAAGATACGAGTTCTACGCTGAGATCAATAGGTAACAACTAAATGATCAAATGCAAATACCAAACAAGAAGGAGCTCGCTCATAAGAAATCGTCACACAAGGAGAAGAAAGGGGCGAGTAAATCCTTACCACCAACATGTTCTCCATTATCTCTCGCAAAGTAGTTCTTGGTCTTCTGACAGAGGGAGCACATTTTCTCAAGCCTAGCATGAGCATGAGTAACCCAATTTGGATACCTCGAGCACCTGACTATGGGAACTAAGGGCACAACATTATCATCACCTAGCATCATTCCTGCTTGGATGTAATTGTTCTTCGTGGTCCCCAAAACCTTCCAACTAATGGGTGCACGGGCAACAAACTCGCCAGCCTTCCCACGCAGCTTCATTATGCCAACGGGGCTCCCACCGATCTTCATCCCTTATCACTTTGGTGTCCTCACTGGTAGAGGGAACTCCCAACCTAACCTACTCTCCACTACTACAACGTGGGAGTTCCAAATGCACCGACCTTGCCGGGCAAATTGATAAATAGCTTGGGAGAATTGGCTTTAGAGGGAGTACTTATGCCGCCACTCTTGTCGAACTTCACAAAGAAAGAACTCTCTGAACACCCTCATACAAGGTTCATAACCTAAGAAGCGGCAAACCATCGCAGCGTACTCAAGACTCTACAGGTATTGGCGCCCAGCTGGATAGGTAGGGCATTGGCGCACTCTAGAAACTCATTAATAAAAGGGTCCAAGGGCAATCTTAAGCCAGCAATGAATGGGCCATAATAAAAAGCAACCATGGTGGTATCAGTCTTGTAAGTCTTCCCACATTGTTTGAAGAAGTCAGCCACGCTATGAGGGTAACCTCAAACTCCTCCCCGTCCACCTCACGTAAATCATAAATGGTCGACAATCTAGAAGGAAAATTCTCGCTCTCCTCTCGGTGGCCCTTGAGGAACATAACCCCTTTCATTCCTCGCCCGATGCCACATTGACCTCGAAGGCGTCAACAATACGGGGACTTGACGAGAGCGACGCATTGGCTTCTCCTTGAGTCTCCATATCTCGTACAAGAAGAGGGAAACAGGGAATCGCTTCTACATGAAGTCTCAGGAGACCTAATCGATAAGCTAAGGGGCGACCTAGATTCCCCCGGAAATCCAATTCTATTCCTAAGGAAAGAAGGTTTGTCGGGACCCTGAATGTAAAATGTAGCAATATGGTCAAGAAGTTTGTGAAAAAGATGGAAGGACTCGACTCTTGGGTCATTCGTTCCAAAGGTACCTAAGTTCTCTCCCACAGGCAAAGCCAACTCAGTAAATTGCAAACCCCATCGGGTTAAAATTGAAGTACATTCCTCCATGGTCTTCTCCCTCCACTCTCCGTTTAAATGTTTATAAACCCTACGGTTGACTTTACAGTACCCATACCAAGCTCCGGGTTCTGTACTAAAGGTCCTAGCCATGGCGGAATCAAAGAAATTGCAGAAATTAAAGCCCTAATTCTAAAGAATAAGGGGAATACCTTTAGCAGTGAAGGGAAAACGGAACAATGGAGGGCGAAACACCAAGTTATAGCAGGAGTCAACTTCCTTTATCACCGCCGGAATCACGCACAGAGTTCAGAGAAGGCAAAAGTTGTAAATGAAGAAGGATTCTCAAATTTATAGCTTCCTGAATTGGAAAGGGCAAAGGTAAATTCGAATTTAATTTTCCTAATTAATGGCGGAAACAGTTTCCTAGACGGACTCTCAAACGCCAAAATTGTAATCATTATGGCAAAAACGGCGCTCCTTCATCTTTGACCGTCCATCGCCGACGTCCAGGATCGTGCCACATCATCAAAAGTCGACTATACCTCAGAACGAGTATCGACCTGCGAGTAAAATAGTTCTCATCAAAAATCCTCTTAACTTCCAAGTCGACAAAGTCCACTCGAAAGTTGGGGGCCACTGAACATACCAAAAGTGTCAAGTTGGGCTAAGCAAGTAAAGCCCAATCACAGATAGCATGGGCACCCACGTCCTCAATGAGACTGATCCAATCAGAACAAGGCCCAAGGCCCATCTCAAACATCAGTCGACTAAGCCCATGGTTCGATCTACCAGGTCCCGACCTAACTTAGTCCGACCTCGTGATCCACACTACAATTCGGGTACGAATCATGCTCTACCCGACAGTCAGGTCGATCATTCCACAAATGGCGACCTCGACCTAAATTAACAAGTGACGACTTGATACTTGCAGGCGTATTTGGTTGAACCATTCTCATAACCACATCCCTACAAATCAGGGGACCGTTATAGACACGTTCCCATTACCAATAACCGCCGCTACAATCACGGAGCACATGTCGCCTCCCCAAAAATACATCACTCTTGACTATAAATACTTCATCACTACCAAACGGTGAAGGGTAACTGCCATTTTGTTATCTGAATTCCATATTCAATACATTTTGAGCTTTATACAACTGTGATCTTACTCTCACGCCCGAGCGTCTTCGCCGGAGACACATCCGGCTAGTCGTGGGTTCTGATTTCAGGTCAAGGAGCCAGGTGATCAGTCCTGCCACGTGGAGGAAGATTGATAAGCACAATTCCTGCAGCATCAATGTCCATCATCATTAATATATTGCACTCTGGGTACAGCAGCGACACTTTCTGGCTTCGGGGGTCCCAGACTTTCACGATATTCGTTTCCCACCGTGGCAAACTGCAAATAATTCGTCCTAGAAGCCACGTGGCAGGCTGTGATTGGGTTGACTACGACGCGTGCCGTACACGCGCCTGAAGAGGCGCGTCTGTACTAGGTGATTTTTTTATTTTTTTAAAAAAAAATTGGACACGTCTCTCGTTCAGTGAAGGGCATTTTAGAACAAAATATCAAGTAACTAAATGAGTTATAATCTCAATTTTTGTGAAATGAAATAAATTACTTTTATGAACAATTACCTAAATGAAGTGGATAGTAAATGATTTAGTTTGTTCCTTATTTTTTTATTGGTTAAAATTATGATAGCCGTAAATTACACGGGCCTAAATAGGCGCGTGAATGCATTAGGGTCTTTTTTTTTTTGTAAACATTGGACACATGTCGCCCGTCTGTGGAAGGGCAATTTCGACATTTCTCTGGCGCGTGCACTTCACGCGCCGACAACGATGCGTTTATGCAGGGTTTTTTTTGTGGAAATTTAATATGTGTCGCCCTTTGATTGGCTGGCTGAATTTTCGATTTTTTTTCATCAGCTTTACCCTATATTATTTTATAATAAATTAATTTTTTTAACTTTTTTTAACACCAAAATTCATTAAAAAAATTATCGTTAAATAGATACTTCTTTCATTTTATTTGGACAGAGGAAAAAAAACCCTCTTTTTTAAATATAAATTTCTTAATTATCTTTTGTTAATTTTCATTTATTTTCAATATCTTTTTAGTAAAAATTAATTAAGTGTGAAGTGTTTATTTTTAATTATAAATGATAATAATAATAATAATAATAATAATAATAATAATTTTACTGATCATAAAAATAAAGAATATAAAATAAAATAATGTGGTGGGGAATAGGAGATGAGTTGGAATGGTGTTGAATTTTTATAAACAAAACAATTGTGTATTTATATAGTATATATAGTTATTTAATATAATAATAATTTATAAATATATATATATATATATATATATATTTATAAATTATTATTATATTAAATAACTATATATATATATATATATATATATATATATTTATATATATATATATATGGGGGATTGTGAAGAATGTGGGTTTTGGTTTCTATTTAATAAGTGAGATGGGATAATATGCTTATTGTGTTTATTTTAGTTCGATATATCAAACAATTTATTTAATTTTTTTTTAAAAAAAAACATTTGAAGCATAGTAAATAAAGTATTAATAAATTTTAAAAAGAAGGGCAATTTCGACATTTCTCTGGCGCATGTACTTCACGCGCCGACAACGGTTCATTTATGCAGGGTTTTTTTTTTAGGAATTTTGACACGTGTCGCCATTTGATTGGCTGGCTGAATTATCGATTTTTTTTACATCCGCTTTCTTAACCCTCAATTATTTTATAATAAATTAATTTTTAAAACTTTTTTAACACCAAAATTCATAATTTTTGTTTCTCTTTAAATAGATACTTCTTTCATTTGATTTGGACAGAGAGAAAAAAAATCCTCTTTTTTAAATATAAATTTATTAATTATCTTTTGTTAATTTTCATTTTTTTTCAATATCTTTTTAGTAAAAATTAAACAAGTGTGAAGTATTTATTTTAATTATAAATGATAATAATAATAATAATAATAATAATAATAATAATAATAATAATAATAATTTTACAGATCATAAAAATAAAGAATATAAAATAAAATAAATGTGGTGGGGAATAGGATGATGAGGTTGAATGGTGTTGAATTTTTATAAACGAAACAATTGTGTATTTATAAAGTAAATATGGTTATTTAATATAATAATAATTTTTATATATAGGGGATTGTGATGAATGTGGATTTTGTTTTCTATTTAATAAGTGAGATGGGGTAATATGGTTATTGTGTTTATTTTAGTTCGATATATTAAACAATTTAGTTAATTTTAAATAAAAAATCTTTGAAGCATAGTAACTAAAATATTAATAAATTTTAAAAAGAATGGCAATTTCGACATTTCTCTGGCGCGTGTACTTCACGCGCCGACAATGGTGCGTTTATTTAAAATTTTCTCTTTATTAAAAAGAAATAAAATATCAACTTTTTTTAACTAGATTTCCAATCTTCAATTTTTTTTAACTAATTTCAGTACCTTATTTCGTATGTGATAAACATGTTCGTGTGTTTTATTTACTTTTTTAAATGATAAAATATTACAGAATTGTATGTAGAGAAATGCGTATTCCTTATGATTTTTGTTTTATTCCTATTTTATTTTTTCCTAATTTTTATGTACTGACAATGTAGTCTTTAAGAAAATATTCCATAATGTATAAGCGAATTGATTTTTTGATTTCTTTTAGTTCAACTTTTTGTCTTTTGAATATATAGTAATGTCCCGTGCATCGCACGGGAGTCAATCTAGTTAGATTAATGTTAAAACTCAACTTTGAAACCATTTTATTTATTAAAATAGTTGATCGGAAAGAGCACAATTGTACTAATAATGTTCTTGAAGATACAATTAATAGAAACAAATGATTGAGAGTTTGAAACATTGATATACACTTAATGTCTTTAAAACCTTAATAGATACTCCCTCCGTCCCGTTCGAAGTGTCTCAAAATGAGATCGGCGCGGAAATTAAAGAAAGTGAGGTAAGATAGAGAAAAAGGTTAAATGTTGTGAGTATGAAAAATTAAATAGGAGAGAGAATGAGTGGGAGGAATAGTTAGGAGAGAAAATATTGTGAGTGTAAAAGTAAAGTAGGAGAGAGAATGAGTGGGGTAGGAAGAGTATAAAAATAATAAAAACTTTCCACTTTGGGATTGAGACACTTTAAATGGGACGCCCAAAAAGGAAAATTGAGACACTTCGAGTGGGACGGAGGGAGTATATTCCTCTTATGTTCATGTTCAAACTGTTCAGTCATTTGTGTGCAATTATGATCACACAAGTATTTTAACAACTTTACACACATGACATAAAATAAATGCAGCGAATAAAACTTCAAAAATTAAACACTTCATCAAAAATAACTTGCTGAAAAACTTTCATTAATAAAGAAACTTGCATAGAGCAAGTTTAACAAACGAATATAATGAAAGAAATAAAAATAATGAAAAGACTAAATGAGTTCTAGACTCCTAAAACAAATCTATAAATATATAAAAGTCAAGGCGGGGCCTATGGTTATGTCACATGGACAAGTTATGAAAAAAGTTGAAATCTAGATCGTCACGTGGCACCACATCAATACGTATTTAAGGACAAAATATATTTACGTCCTCAACTATACACCAAATTTCACTTTCCCCCCCTTACAAAATTTGTCTCACTTTGATATTCAATGTTAAAATTATTCCACTTTGCTCCTTGAATTCAAATGAACGTTAGAAATTTAACGAAATTGGTCATGTGCATGTCACGTGATGGATATTTTAATCATTCTCATTTTAACTTTTTAACTTTCATTTAATTTATTTTTACCACTCTTTCGACATATGTCAATTAAAAAAAACTTTATCTATTGTTTTATTCTTCTCTGTTTAATTTGCTCACTCTTCCATATACAAGAAATTAATAATAATATTCTTTTTTACCTTATTAAATTTTTATTATTTTAAGAAGACATTATTTAATTTTCTAAGTGGAGTTTTTTTTTTAATTATTTTCTTAGTGTAGTTAAAAAATATAAATGATGTATTTATCCCACATGTCATATGCATATGACCAATTTCATTAAATTTCCAACGTTTGTTAGAATCTAGGGCACAAAGTGGGACAATTTTACAATTGGGTATCATAGTGAGCTGAATTTCACGCAAGGGTGTAAAATGGGATTTGATGAATAGTTGAGGGGGTAAACGTATTTTGACCCCTATTCAATGCTATAACAATTAAAACATCCATAAATATTAATTATTTGAAGAATTTATTAGAAAACTACAAAACATTATATATTACTCTCATTCTCATTCTTTTTCTTTTACTTCTACTTGCATTATAAGTGGTATTAGTAACCAAATATAAGTACAAATAACAATCTCTCTAAAATATATTGTTAAGGAAGAAATTTATGATTATTACACGTGGACAAGTTTTGAAAAAAAACTTGAAATTTAGTGTTACGTGGTGCCACATCTGTTGGTGTAATGCCCTAGGCTATAGTTATGTTTAACTTGAACCGTTATGTATCATCTTTATCAGTTATTATAGAGAGTGTTTATTCTGTTCATTATATGTTTGCATGTTTATTATATTGAACTGCGTCCCTAGTTGTTGTGAACAACTAGCATAAGTTGGTAATGGATAATCATAGAGATGATTATATGCATGGAGATGCACATTACACTTATGGGTACTTGCTAGAGAACGAATACTGGACTTGACCTACTTATGAGATTTATGACATGGTCTGTTGTCATGATTAAATCTCATGATAGTCGTGTTATTGAATCATTTGTACCTGAGATTATCATCGTCTTCTACATAATGAAGATCGTGTTTGATATAGTCTAACACTATCTTTAATCGGATAGCAATAAGGGCTATATTAGCACGATTGGATTCATGTAGGGAAGAATGATAAGTCAAGATGGGATTTGCCCCTCTTATGAAGAGAGATATTTGCTTGGGCCCCTCGATGAATGATGTTGATGAAATGTATGGCCATACTCAAGAGATTTGATAGAGATCAAATGCACTTGGATTATCAACATATTCGGAATCGAGAAAGTATTGAACGGAATGAGTTGACATAGACCATGACTCATATTCAATTGGACATCGTGGATAAAGGGATTGTGACATTTGATCTATCGAGGAATCAAGCTTTGATGTTATATTAATGGGGTGGATATAATGGTTTGCTAGAAATCACTTATGTCTTGTGAGGTCATGTTTTGACTCACTACCAACATAATATAATTCCTTTTGGGTCACACACAAAGAACGAATTTGATTTGAGCTGAAATTATGGATTCTGGACTCTTGGGGGACCGCTGAGGTGCACTATGGGCGACCGCCCAAAAGTCAACTGTTGACTTGGGCGACCGCTCAGGTGGATAAGGGCGACCGCTTAAGAGGATTTCGAAACAAGGCATGAAAGACTGTACACATGGGCGACCGCCCAACCCTTGGTGAGCGACCGCCCACATTGAGTTTCGAATAAGAAAATAAGGCGCTGTACAACTGGGCGACCGCCCAACCCTTGGTGGGCGACCGCCCAGCCCCCGTTTCAGCAATCCATTTTGACTTCAGAAAAGGACTTTTCTCCCTAATTGTTAGGGTTATTTATAAAGTATAAATAGGTCCTTTTGCCCCAGCAATACATACGAATTTTAGGGCTTGATAAACACAATTATCTTGATTTTGATTGTGAATCAAAGATCAAAACACCCTAGATTCAATTTCATAATCAGCCATAGATTATTGAAAAGGGTTTCAATAATCAAGAGGATCATCTAGCAATCCAACGAGAAGGAGTTCTTGGTTCGTTCGCGTGTGGATCACCATTAGAGGGAGGTTGCTTTATCTTCTAAGGCTTGAAGCTCCATTGTTAATTACATCACAAAGTTCGAAGAAGGATATTAGAAGATTCGACATCAAAGCCTAAGGCTTGAATTTTGAGATCTGTTTTTGACAAACGAAATCGCATTAAAGGTATGTAATTCTATTTCATAGTTTTTATAATCTCTTCATGCTAGACGGATCTAAAGGGCTAGGGTTTTGATGTTCTTGTTAAATTTTTCGCTGCGTTTGTAACCCCAAAACTCAACAGTGGTATCAGAGCCTTGTCTTGCCATGATTAGGATTGAAATTGCATGCTAGATCTAATTTGATTATTTGCTACTATGCTATATGAAATAGATCTAGATTCCATGTGTTTTGTTTTTGGTGAAAAACAAGTATATGAGATATACCATGTTCATGATTTATGATGAATAAATTAGATTAGTTTATCACATAGGTTAAAGATTTATTTAATATGATTAAATTAAATTGGTAATTTCTCAAAATTGAATCAAAGTGTTTGTATGAAATTTTGTGAAGTCCTATGTTCATGATTATGTTCACATGAAATCTATGTTACAACCATGCGATGTTTGTTACATGTTGAAAACCTTCTAAATATTTAAGTCTTATGCCATTCCTTGATTAGAACACTTGTGAAATTTTAGGGTATTTTGATGTAGTTTTAGCTCAGTTGGGTGCATCATTATATCTTAATTTGTGATCAAGATGAGATTATGGTTGATGTAGTTTTGGCCATAGTCAAGTGCATCGTTCCATGTCTCATGCGTTTGAAAAAGCTTTTGATTTAATTGGTGCTTTCAAATGAGATTTGACCCAAGGCATAGATGAGATTTAAAACATGTTTTTGATATATGATGTCTATTGAAATCTCATAAAAAGATCTAAGAGTCATATAGTGATATGATTGATGTTTTTATCTAAATAGCTTGATTTCGGGTATTAGCTCAGTTAAACCGGAATTAAGTGAATTATGGATTTTAGCCTACTATGATTATATGATACATGCTTGTATTTGAAGGTGTATAATTTAGTGGGAGTATTTATGAAATACATTATTTTCTCTTAGATGATAAATGTGTTGATACTTATGTGTTTCATTATTTGCATATTTTATTGTAGAATGGCTAATCACAATAATCAACCCCTGTCACTGCGATCAGTTCTTGAGAAGGACAAGCTTGAGGAGAACGGTACAAACTATTCTGATTGGATCAAATGCCTTAGAATTGTTCTAAAGCAAGAGAAAAAATTGTACGTTCTCCATGAACCCGTTCCACCTCAACCTGCTCCAAATGCTTCTAGGGCTGATAGGGATGCACATAAGAAACATAATGATGATTCTACAGATATTGCATGCCTTATGCAAGCCACTATGTCTAAGGCTCTTCAGAAGGACCTTAAGCACATAGATGCGGCATTTGATCTTGCTGAGAGCTTAAAGGAAATGTTCCAAGTGCAAGCAAGAAACGAGAGGTATGATGCGGTTAAGTCCCTAACTGCATGCAAGATGCAAGAAGGGCAATCGATGGGAGCTCATATCCTTAAGATGAAGGGTCACATTGAGTGTCTCAAAAGGCTTGGAAATCCGTTGAGTTTGGAACTCGCCACGGATTTGATATTGAATTCATTGCCAGAAAGTTATAGTCATTTCATTGTCTTGCATTTATCACATGGTATCATGGATAAGAATCTCTCGGAATTGCATGCGATGCTTAAGACCGCAGAGATGAATATCAAGAAGCCTAAAACCGATACCGTGTTAATGGTTAACAAAGGCAAAGGGTTCAAGAAAGATGGCAAAGGTAAAGCAAGTGTTGCTAAATCTAAGGCAAAGGTTGTCGTTGCCAAAGAGGCTCCCAAGGCATCTCAAAAGGATGCGGTTTGCTACCATTGCCAAGAGGTTGGTCATTGGAAGCGCAACTGCAAGGCTTACAAGGAAGGCCTAAAGGCGAAGAAGGGCAATACGATTGCTCCTGATTCAGGTATCTATATGATAGATATTTTTCTTCCTGTTTCTAGTTCATGGGTATTAGATATCGGATGTGGATCTCACATTTGTTTAAATGTGCAGGGACTGAGAAATAGGAAGCTGCTCAAACAAGGTGAAGTTGACCTACATGTTGGGAATGGAGCAAGAGTTGTTGCATTAGCCGTAGGGACATATGATGTAACTTTACCTAGTGGCTTAGTACTTATTTTGAACAATTGTTACTCTGTTTCGAATTTGAGTAGGAATATTATTTCTGTTTCTTTTTTTTTTCACTACTCACACACACACACACACACACATGCATGCACAGAAGCGCCTAGGAGATAAATCTTAGGGAGAGAAAGCCTTCCCTCTTACTTCTGGGGGGATCGAACCCATGACCTCCAGGATGGAAGCCATGAGCTCTAGCCAGCAGGCCAAATTCCCATGTGCATTATTTCTGTTTCTTGTTTGGATAATGAGAGGTATAATTTTCTTATTAAGAATAAGAAGTTTTATATTTATTTAAATGATATGCTCTATGGTATTGCAAATTCATTTAATGTCCTTTATGTTCTTGATGTTGATGAGAAATAAAATAGTGT
The DNA here is from genome assembly GCA_022495995.1 of Adenophora triphylla var. japonica. Lineage (NCBI taxonomy): Eukaryota > Viridiplantae > Streptophyta > Magnoliopsida > Asterales > Campanulaceae > Adenophora > Adenophora triphylla. Next base: position 109,496 of record JAFEMH010002107.1, on the reverse strand, counting down.
TGAAAATGTTTATCATGTAGACAAGAAGTCTAAACCGAATGACGTGAACAACTCGTTCATGTGGCATTACCGGCTTGATCATATAAATGAGAGATGCATTTCTAAACTCCACAAAGATGAAATGTTAGACTCACATGATTATGAATCATATGAGATATGTGAATCTTGTTTATTGGGCAAAATAATCAAACCACCCGTCACTAAGAGTAGTGAAAGGGCTAGTGACTTATTGGGCCTAATACATACTGATGTATGCAGACCAATGAGCAGCATTGCTAGGGGAGGATTTCGGTATTTCATTACATTCACCGATGAATTATCCAGATATGGCTATGTCTATCTAATGAAGTCAAAGAGTGAAACGTTTGAGATGTTTAGAACATTTCAAAATGAAGTATAAAATCAACTTGGCAAAACAATTAAAGCACTTCGATCCGATCGTGGTGGTGAGTATTTAAGCCAAGAGTTTGACGATCATCTCAAAAACTGTGGAATTGTTTCAGAATTGACTCCACCCGGAACGCCACAATGAATTGGTGTTTTCGAGAGGAGGAATAGAACCCTATTAGATATGGTTCGTTCGATGATGAGTCAAGTAGACCTTCCTATATCCTTTTGGGGACATGCATTAGAGGCTGCTGCGTTCACACTGAACAGAGTCCCTACTAAATCGGCTCCTAAGACCCCACATGAGATGTGGCATGGAAGAAAACCAAGTTTTTCTTTCATGAGGATTTGGGGTTGCAAAACTTATGTAAAGAGACTTGTCTCTGATAAGTTAGAACCTAAATCCGACAAGGTTATTTTCGTTGGTTACCCTAAAGAAACCAAAGGGTATTATTTTTACAACCGCAAAGAGAACAAAGTATTTGTTGCTCGATATGGTGCCTTTCTTGAGCAACAGTTTCTCAATAAAGCATCTAGTGGAAGTAAAATTGATCTTGAAGAAGTTCAAGAACCCGAAAATAACATGGAACCGATAGTAGAGACTGAACCAAGTCCACAAGAAGTTGTGGAACCGGTTCATGATCCATAAGTCCATCGTAGATCGGATAGGTTACGATACACACCCGAGAGATATGGATTTCTCGTGTCGGAAAGTAATGAAGTGGAAGTCATTGAGAATGACGAACCTACTTCCTATCAAGAGGCGATGCCCGATCCCGATTCAGATAAATGGTTAGAAGCCATGAAATCCGAATTGCAATCCATGTCGGATAATCAAGTTTGGAACTTGATTGAGCCACCCGAAGGTGTAAAAAACATAGGGTGCAAGTGGGTTTTCAAGAAGAAGACTGACATGGATGGAAAGGTGCATACTTATAAGGCTAGGCTTGTAGCAAAGGGATATAGGCAAACTCATGGTGTAGACTATGATGAAACCTTCTCGCCTGTTGCCATGCTTAAGTCTGTTAGAATTTTGATTGCCATAGCCGCATATTATGACTATGAGATATGGCAAATGGATGCCAAAACCGCTTTCCTTAATGGAAAACTGCTTGAGGATGTGTATATGACACAACCCGAAGGTTTTGTAGATCCACGAAATTCTAACAAGGTGTGCAAGTTTCAAAGATCTATTTATGGATTGAAGCAAGCTTCTAGGAGTTGGAATCTTCGGTTCGATGAGAAAATCAAAGAGTTTGGTTTTATCAAGAACGAAGATGAACCTTGTGTATACATGAAATTAAGTGGGAGCGTTGTGATATTTCTCTTGTTGTATGTCGATGATATCTTACTCATTGGAAATGACATTCCTGCGCTTGAGACTGTCAAGTCTTGGTTAGGGAAGTGTTTCTCAATGAAAGATATGGGCGAAGCCGCTTACATCCTTGGTATCAAGATCTATAGAGATAGATCTAAGAGGATAATTGGTCTGAGTCAAAGTACCTACATTGACAAGGTTCTTAGAAGATTCAAGATGGAAAATTCTAAGAGAGGAAACTTGCCAATAGGTCATGGTGTTACTCTTAGCAAGATGCAGTGTCCTAAGACAACTGATGAGCGAAAGAGGATGAATGAAGTTCCATACGATTCGGCTATTGGATCTATCATGTACGCTATGATTTGTACTAGACCCGACGTCTCGTATGCTTTGAGCATGACGAGTCGATACCAATCTGATCCTGGTGAGAACCATTGGATGGCAGTCAAGACGATCCTAAAGTACTTAAGAAGGACTAAGGATGCGTTCTTGGTATTTGGAGGGATGGAAGAAGATCTTGTTGTAAGAGGTTACATAGATGCTAGCTTCCAAACCGACAAGGATGATTTTCGATCGTAGTCGGGATTTGTGTTTATGCTTAACGGAGGTGCGATATGTTGGAAGAGTTCCAAGCAGAGTACTATTGCCGATTCTACTACTGAGGACGAATATATAGCGGCATCCGATGCAGCTAAGGAGGCAGTTTGGATCAAGAAGTTCATTAGTGACTTGGAAGTTGTTCCAAGTATCACTAATCTGGTGGAACTTTATTGTGACAATAATGGTGTCATTGCGCAAGCAAAGGAACCAAGGTCACACCAGAGATCCAAACATATACTCAAACGTTTCCATCTCATTCGAGAGTTCATTGATCGGGGAGACGTTAAGATATGCAAAGTATCAACCGATGATAACATTGGGGATCCGCTTACAAAGCCCCTCGCACATGATAAGCATGATGGTCATGTGAGGTCCATGGGTATTTGATACATAGATGGAGCCTAGTGCAAATGGGAGATTGTTGGTGTAATGCCCTAGGCTATAGTTATGTTTGACTTGAACCGTTATGTATCATCTTTATCATTTATTATAGAGCGCATTTATTCTGTTCATTATATGTTTGCATGTTTGTTATATTGAACTGCGTCCCTAGTTGTTATGAACAACTAGTATAAGTTGGTAATGGATAATCATGAAGATGATTATATGCATGGAGATACACATTACACTTATGGATACTTATTAGAGAACAAGTATTGGACTTGACCTACTTATGAGATTTATGACATGGTCTGTTGTCATGATTAAATCTCATGATAGTCGTGTTATTGAATCCTTAGTACCTGAGATTATCATCGTCTTCCACATGACGAAGATCGTGTTTGATATAGTCCAACACTGTCTTTAATCGAATAGCAATAAGGGCTATGTTAGCACGATTGGACTCATGTAGGGAAGAATGATAAGTCAAGACGGGATTTGTCCCTCTTATGAAGGGAGATGTTTGCTTGGGCCCCTCGATGAATGATGTTGATGAAATGTGTGGCCACACTCAAGTGATTTGATAGAGATCAAATGCATTTGGATTATCAACATATTCGGAATCGAGAAAGCATTGAACGGAATGAGTTGACATAGACCATGACTCATGTTCAATTGGACATCGTGGACAAAGGGATTATGACATTGGATCTATCAAGGAATCAAGCTTTGATGTTATATTTAATTGGGTGGGCATAATGATTTGCTAGAAGTCACTTATGTCTTGTGAGGTTGATATTTCAACTCACTACCAACATAAAATATAATTCCTAAAGGGTCACACACAAAAGAACGAATTTGATTCAAGCTGAAAATTGGAGAATTTGGGTTCTGGCATGACTCGTGACCAGGAGCACGACTCATTCCAAGGGATACGACTCGTGACAAAAGTTGAGACACGACTTGTGTTTTGGTTCGTTTTGATCAGAACGAGTTGGGGTATGGAGAACGACTCGTGAGCACGAATGGAATGCAAAGGGCACGACTCGTGCCAAGGCTGAATTTCGTGTCCGTACGGTTTTCCTTTGCTAGGAAGGTTTTGGTGTTTGACAAGGTTTCTACCCTAATTGTTAGGGGATTTATATGGGATATAAATACAACCTTACAGCCATAATTTTTCAGTCTCTCACATCATAATTCTAGGTTTATGAAACGCTAGATTGATTTTGATTTTGAATAAAAAAGGTTCCCAAATTATTCCATAGTTTTGGCTTTGATTATTGAATATCGATTCAATAATCAAGAGGATCATCTAGCAATCCAACAAGAAGGTGTTCTTGGATTCGTTAGCGTGTGGATTACCGATAGAGGGTGATTAGTTAATCACCAAGAGCTTGAAGCCTTCCGTTCATTGATTCATCACAAGGTAAAGAACAAGGAGAAGATCTAAAACTTCATCAAGGGGTTTTCGATATTCGTTTCGACATTAAAATTCCAAAGATTGAATTTTGAGATCTACTTTGTTAAACTCCATCGCATTAAGGTATGTAAATTCTATCTCATATAAATTTCTAATCTCTTCATGCTAGACGGATCTTAGGGCTAGGGTTTTGATGTTATTTATAAATCTTCCGCTGCGTTTGTAACCCCAAAACCCAACACTATGGGCGACCGCCCACAAGTCAACTGTTGACTTGGGCGACCGCTCAGGTGGATAAGGGCGACCGCTTAAGAGGATTTCAAAACAAGGCATGAAAGACTGTACACATGGGCGACCGCCCAACCCTTGGTGAGCGACCACCCACGTTGAGTTTCGAATAAGACAATAAGGCGCTGTACAACTGGACGACCGCCTAACCCTTGGTGGGCGACCGCCCAGCCCCCGTTTCAGCAATCCGTTTTGGCTTCAGAAAAGGACTTTTCTCCCTAATTGTTAGGGTTATTTATAAAGTATAAATAGGTCCTTTTGCCCCAGCAATACATACGAATTTTAGGGCTTGATAAACACAATTATCTTGATTTTGATTGTGAATCAAAAATCAAAACACCCTAGATTCAATTCCATAATCAGTCATAGATTATTGAAAAGGGTTTCAATAATCAAGAGGATCATCTAGCAATCCAACAAGAAGGAGTTCTTGGTTCGTTCGCGTGTGGATCACCATTAGAGGGAGGTTGCTTTATCTCCTAAGGCTTGAAGCTTCATTGTTGATTACATCACAAAGTTCGAAGAAGGATATTAGAAGATTCGACATCAAAGCCTAAGGCTTGAATTTTGAGATCTGTTTTTGACAAACGAAATCGCATTAAAGGTATGTAATTCTATTTCATAGTTTTTATAATCTCTTCATGCTAGACGGATCTAAAGGGCTAGGGTTTTGATGTTCTCGCTAAATTTTTCGCTGCGTTTGTAACCCCAAAACCCAACAACATCAATATGTCTCTCTTGAACCTATTTAATGCTATAACAATTAAAATATCCATGTTTATTAGGAGGCTTTATTAGGAGACCACAAGACTTTCTAAATTTCTCTCATTCATTTTTTGTTCTACATGTACTAAAAGTGGTATTAGTAACTAAATATAAATACACATAATAATCTTCCAAAAAAATGTAAGAAAAGAAATTTATGTTTACGACACTAGGAGAAATTTTGGAAGAGTTTAAAATATAGAGCATCACATAAAGACTATCTATATTCTTCTCATTATTTTTATTACTTTTAATATAAGTGGTATTAGTAAACTAAATAAAACCATTGTCTTTCTAAAGGAAATTGTATTCGTGCCAAACACGGGTATATATCTATACTATATTAAAAGGAAGCAAGTGGTAAATTTTTCAACAATAAAGGGCAAATCTGACATTTCTCATCCTTTGAATAAAACAAATACTTCACAATTCCCATGGCTTTTCCATTTATTTTTTAAAGTTGCTTTCCCCCTCAAAAGTGTCAATATCAAAGGGCAAAATAGTCCACACATTCTTTCATTAAGGGCAACCAAGTCTTTTAACTTTAGGATATAGTTGTAATATTCATAAAATCTTAAGACTTTTAAAAAATGTTTTTTAGGTCTTTTAACAATGGTTTTATTTCAAGACTTAAAAAAAAAAGATTTATTTTATAAATATATTTAAAAATTGACCTATAAATATTAAAAATTCATAAATTATTACTTTATTTATTTTATCCAAAAAAGTAATTCAAATAGATGTTGTATTACTATTCCTATATTCAAGTTAAAAAAATTATAAGTTTATAATTTATTTATTTTAAGTTTATTTTAAAAAACATTTTGTTTTAAGTTGTTTAATTAAACCTTTTTTACAATTTTGTATACAACCCATTTAAATAATAAATTATTTTTTTAAAAATAATAATTTTTAGTCAAATCTAAAAATTATTATTACCAAAAAAATTTAATTTAGTGTTTTTTTAATATAACGTGTATTGTATGTATCATAGTCAAAATTACATACATAAAAGTATAGGAAAAATATAATAAATATATATAGGTTTTTATGAATATTAATTATACATTTACCTAATGTTTTAGAAGTATAATATATTTATAAAAATATGCCTTAACTCTCACGTGAAAAGAAAGAAAGAAAAAAATCAAAAGTGGATGTAAAAAAATAACAATCTTTATTGTTTTTCTAAAAAATGAAAATCTATAATACAATAGAGATCACATCTAACCGCCACACAATCAATGGCCAAGATTAAGTTTGAGAAAACATAACTGGTAGCTAGGATTGAATATGAAAAATAAATTTGTTTTTAACTTCACACTCTGCTACAACGGTTACTACCTCTCTAACCGCCACACAAAGAGTGGTTCAGATTTAATCTCTCAAAAGACAAAGATCCGCCTAGATTTAAAGTTGGAAAAAACATAAAAAAAACTCCCCTACACCGGTTACTAACTAATATAAATAATTAATAATTTTTATTAACAAAATTAAAATTTACTATGTTGACAGTTAAAAAATAATTATTAATTTTAAGTATTAAGCTAAATGGTGAATTTACTAACAAATATTTTTTGTACTGTGCTATTGCTTGCTTGATAATGTCTATTTTGCTTGGTTTATATTTTTGTAGAACTTTTGCTACTCATGGATCTAATGGTGAAAAAATAATAATTTTTATAATTGAATAAAAATATCTAAATTTTCATAAAATTACGGTCAAAATTTGATTGAGTTGACCATTAAAGTCAAAGTGATCTAAATTTTTCGAGACGGAGGAAGTATTTGTTTTTATAATTGAGTTGACCATTAAAGTCAAAGTGATCTAAATTTTTCGAGATGGAGGGAGTATTTGTTTTTATAATCTGTTGCAAATAAAAAAAAATATGATGTTATATTTTCAAGTCATATATCATGGACATCTTTTTTTTAGGGACAAATTGATCATTTCACATGACATATTACCCGAAGTTAGTTACATGACTAACTTCCGTTAGTCAAAATGCATATTTTGACCTTAATTTAACGCAATACTCCCTCTACTTCTATTTCGAATAATCTTACCAACTTTGTCATCTAGAGCGTTTTATTGATAAGTCTCATTTTCTATGAACGAAAGTATATAATATTTATTTATTAATGGGACTCACTTTTAATACTTATAACGACTATCGCCTTACTATTTTCTATCTCATTTTCTCTCTCCTACCCACTCACAACACCTCAGTGTATCTTCGAATGGAAAAATCCTCATGGGAGGATGTAAGTTTTTGTGTCATTGTTGTAAATTAAGTAGAAAGAAAAGAACAAAAGGAAAATATAACCAAGAAGCAACAATTTTGAGAGCCAAGAACAAAGGTAAATTCCTCCAAACATATCTATAAAAAAAAACCTACAATACACGAACAAACAAAATTGAGAAAAAAAAAAAAAGAATACTACACGTCAATTGCAGTCATGCCTATGATTAGTTGTCTTTTTATTTTGGAGACTGTATATGTTGAATAATAATACAAGTGTGGATGGGTGTTGTTATTTTTTTAGGTTAAAAATGAATAGAAGAGTGAGTGTATGAAGTTTACATAAAGGAGTGTAGGGTTGGGTGGGTTACATAGTAATAGTTGGAGTGAGTGTTTTGAATGGAAGAGGGGTGGGATTGGGAAGTGGTTGATGAAACAGATTGACGAGGGTACTAATTCAGTTCTTCTTCAACTCTTAAAACTTTTGTAAGTATAATCAAATTTAGTGCACATAATTTGCATAATGTTATGATATTATCTAATAAGCATTTTCTTTTCAGTCATGGGACACCAACTCAATCTCATTTACGGCCGGATGTGATATTTTTATGCAATAAGTAACATATATTTCAGCTTTGGAACGAGTACTTTTATTCATCAAGACAAACTTTCTTGAAAGTGCTGAAAAGTTTGGAGAGATATCTTATAAGGTGAGCTTGCTATTGTTATTCAAGAATATTTGCAATTTGTTTCCATGTCTTTACTTAGCTTTGTTATTGCAGGCACTCAGAATAATTGATATACTTGATCAAGATTTTATTTTCGATAGTGTATCATTTTAGAGCATGATTTCTCTATAATAGTATTGAAAGTTTGAAAAACAGCAACTCAAAGGATAGTGAGCGAGTTTGAGGTTACATGAAAGAGGGTGAGGTAAGGGGGTGAGGGGAAAGAGGAAAGTGGGTGGGAGTTGGGATTATGTAATTTGGTTAACTTTAGTTAATTGAAATCATACTTTCTTATAATTTTCTTTTTGGTTATAATAATAAAATTGTATTTTATCAATCTTATTTTGGCTATATTGTAGAATGTGATTTTACTTTCTATTTTTCTTTTTGTAACAAATACCAAAGAGACAGATTTATTTTTGAAATGTTCAATTAAAAATCAGGAACTATTATGTATGTAATGGATCATTAATATTGTCGTTCTTGCAATCAAATGAAAATCTTAAGAGTTTACAATTTGATGATAGATACTAGACTTGTGCATTTTGAGAGTTTGATCTCAAACACACTATATTTATGTTGTACTGTCACCGTGCCTTGGCACGGGTAGAAAAGTACTAGTCTATAATACAATAGAGGTCAAATCTAACCGCCACACAAAGAGTGGCTCATATTTGATCTCGCAAAAGATAAAGAGCGGCCTAGATTTAAAGTTGGAAAAAATAAAAAAAAACTCTCCTACACCGGTTACTAACTGATGTAAATAATTAATAATTTTTATTAACAAAATTGAATTTTACTATGTTGATAGTGTAAAACTAATTATTAATTTTAAGTATTAAGCTAAATGGTGAATTTACTAACAAATGTTTTTTTATTAGAGTAGATTAAATATATTAAAACTTATTCTGAAAAATTTATAATATAAATATGACGTCAATATGTTCTGGTTTCTTCCTTCTTATAGAAAATATAATGAAGGGAGGCAGTGGATCACAAATAATTGTATTATTTTTTTTTATGAAAAATGAAAACCTAAAAAAAATTAAAATACAATAATTTAGTTTTATTAAAAAAGAAAATGAAAATTTTTCTTTACTCTAGAAAAATAATTCATTATTATATTAGATTATTATTTTGTAGTGACTATAATATCTCCCTAAGATATATCATAAACTCCATAAAAAGGATAATTTTGTCAATTTATTGAAAAATATTGGATAACTAAAAATGTAAAGGCTATTAATTTGAAATCGTGATTTTAATAGTACTTGCACATGCATCATTGTTTTAACCGTTTCACAAGTTTTCGATGACATTTTCATATGTCGTTTTCATCTAACGTTCTTTAGAAAAAAAACATTTTTCATGGCCAAATTATTTCGTTGTTATTTACTGCAAATTAATTACTTAGGTAAAACAGTAAAAGAGAGAGGTCATTTAGGAACAATTCATTACCCTATAGTTGATTCGTTGAAATGAAATTATGTGTTTATCTAGAGGCTCATTTGTTTTGCTCAAGATTCTTTATTCTTTGCCATTTTTAGGATCTTTGGCAGATATACAAGTAGCTTAAGAAAAGGCTTCATACATGAGTAGAGGAACTATTTCTGTTGATAGGTAAATGACATTGTATGCTGACTAAAAATTTCTCCATCATCTTATTACAGACTATATTCTTTTTTGAGTTGTCCACTTCTGAAACTCGAAATTTGAGAGCGTATGTATATGGGATTTTTTCCTGATCTGATATTATGGTTCTAAGCTCGGGGAAGACCCGACTTAGTAACTTCCTATTTTGGCACATAACCAACTCTCTCTTGGACTCTCCTAAAGCGTTTTGACCATAGCTTGGTCGGAGGCACATTGTGTGCGTGGGGGGGATTTTGACTATGAATTTACTTATTTTGTGTGTGTGTGTGTGTGTGTGTGTGCTTATGTGCCCGTTAGAAAGAGAGCTGATGGGTGGGTGGGGGTTCATGGGGTGTGAGGGGTGCATATAATATATTTTTATTATGTAGAAGATGCTTCATAAAGGGTGACTCATATAGAGTGCTTAAAGTTTTCTATTTTTTATCGATCACCCAAATTCCAAATGTTTCAGATTTGTTTTTGCCTCCTTTTTATTTTTCTTTTTCTTTGTGTGTGTGTGTGTGGTGGTGGTGGGGGTGGCGGTTGATGGGGTGGGGTGAGGGTGGATGTGGATATGGATAGTACAGAATGAAGATGCTTTATTTGTATAATATTTTAATATTTTTTTCATATTATGTACTTAATGTTTTCTATCATAAAATGTTGAAGCTATACCATTGAAAACTTTTCAATGCCACAAATAGGTTGATCCTCAGTTTTCGGTTTTCTTTTAATCACTTTTTCGACATAATTTGTCTCTTTGTTTTCAGGTTAGTTTTGATGGTTTTACATAGAAGGTGGCGAGTACTCGATAGTGAATAATAGAATAGGTTGAAGGTGATGAGAAAAATAATAAAGATATATTGGGGGTACTGACCCGTGCGGTCCGCACGGGGGTCTGTACTAGTTAATTATATATTTTGGGACGGAGGAAATAGTACTACTATATTAATCTATATACATAAATTTTAAAATATTATATAACAATAACATTAATGAAATATGTAAAAATAAAACGTGGATGTAGAAGTTGAATATGCCTCAAGAACAAAATAACTTATCAAAAATCGAAATTGATGATACTTGAAAGTTTCATGTAATTTTTTTGTTTGGAGAATTACTAGAGTCCAGAGTTCCGAATTGCAGTTGAAGAGAAAGATTGGGAGACTTAGAACTAGGATAGATTACGCTTTTCCAATCGTTGGCGAAAACTAAGTAACACTGTGGGCAAATTACTTCCCTTAATCACCTGTTTCTTAACTACAATTACGCACATATCACGTTCAATACACAATAACTATGTTTTGCATCAAAAATATGCGTTTAATTCAATAGCAATGAAAAACGGACGCCAAACGTGAGTATTATTGAATAGAACGGGAATTTACGTATAAAACGCGTTTTGTACAAACTAACTATGCTTTAAATATAGATTTATTTTAGTGATCTTCAATCTGATATTTGTACCGATAATATAGTTTTCAAATAAGTGTTTTACAATGTATACAAACATCCCTATTTTCTGTTGTATTTATATAAATTTTCGTCTTTTTTGTGTTAGTAGATGTCCATGCATCGCACGGGAGTAACACTAGTTCTATTAATAGTGAACAATTTGCCTAAAAATAGAATCGAAAGTGTATAAAGTAAAACTATCAACAACAAAATAAACAATAAAATAGCAGAATGGTATCCGTGCGAAGCACGGGTTATCACTTAGTTAAACACAAAACAAACTAGAATACTAAAATTCTAGATCTATAACTTATGAATTAAATCACAAAATTTGTACAAGGCAATAACATATAATGGATTGATTCCTACCAAGTGTTCTTCAAAGATCTAGAATAATGAAAACAAAAACAACCTTTAGTACTAAGACTTTAATCGATAAAGCTTCAAGAACAAGCAAGAGGACTATTAAAAATTCTGATTTCTCTCTTTGCGCTCTTGAATCCGTGAAGAATAAAAATGGGCCGGCTTATCTTTATATAGATGGAACAATTTGTTGGAATAACTATTACAAAATCTCTGGTGGAAATATAGAAACTAATTTAAAACAGAAATAGAAAATACAAGAGAAGAAAATGAATTTGTCGTTGAAATCCGAGTCGTGTGAAATCACACTCTCCTTAAGACAAATTACGCCCCCTCACCACGTTGTGCTTGAGAATTTACGGGACGCTTGCCTCCCAGGATGAAACGGATAGACCGGACGGTGGTTGCACAAGAATTACCTCCGGCGAATTGAAGTCGATGCTTGGACGATATCACCACCAATGTAATATGCAGGAGGCCAAGGGAAAAGAATTTTCAATATGCAACAAATCTGATGTAGAGAGAGTTTGGAAATCTGTGTATTTTTCATTTGTTGTGTTCTCCAATTTATATAGATTTCCCAAAGAAAACTGCCCAAAAAATTAAAACCAAATTTTAATTTTGTCAATCAATATTGCAATTATACTTAATAAATTTGCAATTTATTCGGCAGTTACAGGAGCAGGGCCGTTTCTGCGTCTCAGCTGCAGAAGATGAGGCGCCCGCCTCGAGCCCACCCAGGCGCCCGCCTCGGAGTGGTCTCAATGGAGCGGCACCTACTGGCCTCCATGCGCCCGCCTCAGGAATCGCCAGGCGTCCGCCTCGGACTGGCTCAAATGGGCCGCACTTACTGGAGTTGAGGCGCCCGCCTCAGGCAGGTCCAGGCGCCCACCTCACTCCCAGTATCATTGGGTTAAGTTTTGGAAAAAAATTGCAAAATGTGGGCTCGCGCGGACATGCTATTTAGGAGCTACATTCGTGTCCGCAGGACGCGCATGCACATGAGTTCGGTAGCCCGAAGCCTATTTCAGTCCATGATTTGCACCCCCCCCTGCGCACCTGTGCGCGAGAGAGAGCCTCTATGTACCACAATCTTACTCCCTACCAAAGTGTAGGAGTATTTAAACTTAGCCACTTTTTCATCTTTTTCCAATGTGGGATAACCACATTTTACCCATTCCAACCCATTAACTTTGAGCCTTCATATCTCATTCATTTCTCAACCATTTTTGACAAATGAATATATGATTTCAATGTACTCATGGAGTAGAACACAATCCAACAATCAATTTGTCATTTTAACAAATAACAAATTAAGAAAATAACTCATTATTTCCTTCAATAACACACTTTTTTCCAACAATCCTCCACATGAAGGAATAATGCGGAATTGGTGATAAAGCCCGGCAGACGAAAACTTGCATACGAAGATGTGGGAATTCCCATTGAATCTTCGCTCGTACAAGCATATTTACTCTACTCGCAAATCGATAGACGCGATGTCCTTGAATTGTTATGCTTTTTGTGTAGCCGATCATATGCTTGACACAAGTATCGTCCTAACATACTTCAATTCTCATAGCTATGTTCAATCATGGCCCTGAACATACGCCTGGTTCTGCGAGAGGGTCTAAGAATTGAGCCTCACACAATTCTCCTCGAAGCGGCCCCACTTCTCTCTCACATAGGTGATTTCTTAAAGGTAACCCGTATTACCCCGCTCGAATTTTCGACGCGTAAGATTCATTAAAAGCCATAGGCTTATCCTTGTCCTTTCGGGATGTCACTAATAGGAATGGACTTGGGTTGATTCCCCCACAGTGACGCTACAAGTCTTTTAACAGTTAGGTTGTCCCATTGAATCTGGTTCTTGGGATCTCCAGTCATCTAGATTGGGTTTTCCGCTGTGTTTAACTTTTAAGAGGCTTAAGTCCCATTCCCCTCGTCGAGCATTCAACTAACTCTCTATTTAACCCTTTGGTTAACGGATCCGCTAAATTTTCCTTTGACTTAACATAGTCAATGGATATTGTGCCAGTTGAGAGTAGTTGTCTAATGGTATTATGTCTTCGACGAATGTGTCTAGACTTACCATTATACATATGATTGTGTGCCCTTCCAATCGCTGATTGGTTATCACAATTTTTTTGAGGCTTGCCCATCTCGAGTCAAGCTCCTTTTTTTGTGAAAGTCAATTTACTAACAAGTCCCTCAATTCTCTGAAATTCCCTTAAAATCCCCCCAGAGGCGCCTAATATTAACTAGGGAGGGATAATCATCCACTCTAACCACTGGGGGGAGTCGAACCCAGGACCTCCGTGTTGGTGTATCACAATGTATACATATTGATGGCACGAGCTTCGTCCATCTTGGAATATCTTCTATAAATTGGCGTAGCCACTCGGCTTCTTCACCACATTTATCTAACGCTATAAACTCAAATTCCATCGTGGATCTAGCTATAACCGTTTGTTTAGAAGATTTCCATGATATAGCTGCTCCTGCTAATGTGAATACAAATCCGCTCGTAAACCTTGAGTCTTATATATCGGATATCTAATTAGCATCGCTATACCCTTCAATTACCGCTGGATGTCTAGTATAGTGTAAAGCATAATCGCGAGTATATCTTAAGTACCTTAGTACTCTCACTATACCATTCCAATGTTCCGCTCCGGGATTACTTGTATACCGACTCAGTTTGCTAACCGTGTAAGCAATATCTGGTCTAGTACAACTCATCAAGTACATTAGACTTTCAATGATTCTCGAGTATTCAACTTGAGAAACTGTGTCACCTCTATTCTTTGATAGATGTTGACTCATGTCTATTGGGGTTCTAGCAATAGCTAAGTCATCCTTGCTGAATTTCTCAAGAATTTTATCCACATAATGTGACTGGCTTAAAGCAAGTCCATTTGACATTCTTGAAATTTTCACGCCAAGGATTACATCGGCTAACCCCATATCTTTCATGTCAAACTTTGAGTTTAACATATCTTTAGTGGATTTTATCATTTTATCACAGCTTTCTATGATAAGCATGTCATCTACATAAAGACATAAAATGACATAGCCATTTCCCGTGTCTCTAACATAGATACATTTGTCACATTCATTTATTTTAAATCCACTTTCCATCATGGCTTGATCAAACTTTTGATGCCATTGTTTTGGTGCTTGTTTCAAGCCATACAATGACTTTACTAACTTGCACACTTTATTTTCTTGCCCCGGCGCAGAAAATCCTTCCGGTTGCTCCATGTAAATTTCCTCTTCTAAATCCCCATTTAGAAAGGCTGTTTTAACATCCATTTGATGTACTTCAAGATTCCGCAATGCGGCTATTGCAAGTACAATTCTTATGGATGTTATTCTCGTAACCGGAGAATATGTATCAAAGTAATCAAGGCCTTCCTTTTGCTTGTAACCTTTAATTACAAGTCTTGCCTTATACTTGTCAATTGTTCCATCCGTCTTCATTTTCCTTTTAAAAATCCACCTATATCCTAGTGGTTTACTTCCCGGAGGAAGATCCACTAATTCCCAAGTGTGATTTTGTAAAATGGAATCAATCTCACTTTTAATGGCCTCTTTCCACAAAGGTCCTTCGGAAGAGCTCACGGCCTCTTTATAACTTTGTGGTTCACTTTCAAGCATATAGGTTAGAAAATCTGGGCCAAAAGATTTTTCTACCCTACCTCGTTTGCTCCGTCGAGGTTCTACCTCCGCTTCATCATTTTCATCATGATGATTTCTTCCATCTACTTCTTCTTCTTCTATTGAATCATGTCTCCGTTTAGATGAACTTGCCTCATCTCTTTTGCACGGAAATACATTCTCAAAGAAAGAAGCATTTCTTGACTCCATTATAGTATTCTTGTGTATATCTTGAATTTTCGATTCATGCACAAGAAACCTATAAGCACTACTATTGTGAGCATACCCAATAAATATGCAATCAATAGTTTTTGGTCCAATTTTCACCTTTTTGGGAGGTGGTATTGAAACCTTTGCAAGACACCCCCACACTCGCATGTATTGGTATGAAGGCACTCTTCCATGCCACAATTCATAGGGACTCTTATTTATTTTCTTTCGGGGCATTTTATTTAACACATAATTTGCCGACAAGACGGCCTCTCCCCACATGTTATCCGGTAACCCCGAACTTATTAACATGGCATTCATCATGTCCTTTAGAGTCCGATTTTTCCGTTCGGCAACTCCATTGGATTGTGGGTTGTATGGTGGTGTTGTAACATGTTTTATCCCATGTTGAGCACAAATACCTTCAAAAGGGAATTCATACTCACCACCACGATCACCTCTTATGACCTTTATTTTCCGGTTGAGTTGATTTTCAACTTCATTTTTATAGAGAACAAACTTCTCTATAGCCTCATCTTTACTTTTGAGAAGATACACATAACAATATTTTGTGCTATCATCAACAAAAGTCATAAAGTACTTATTGCCCCCTCGTGTTTGTGTTGACTTGAAGTCACATAAATCCGTATGAACCAACTCAAGTGGTTCATTATTTCTTACAACCGAATGGAACGGAGGTTTTGTAAACTTTGCCTCTACACAAGTTTCACATTTATGTTTGTAGTCTATTTTACATTTTGGTATGCAATTCATGTTAATTAATCTACGTATAGTATCATAGTTAACATGTCCTAGTCTACCATGCCACAAATTGGAAGACTCAAGCAAGTAAACGGAAGAATTATTCTTATTCATCTCATTCACCTTAGGCTTGTTAGCCATTACATTGCTTTTAACAACCATAGCACTAAGCTTAAACATACCATCACAAACATAACCTTTGCCTACAAACATTCCACTTTTAGACAAAGTAACCATATCGGATTCAAACACAACACGAAATCCATGTTTAATCAAAAGCGATCCGGACACCAGATTTTTCCGGATTTCGGGCACATAGAGCACATTGTTGAGAGTCAACTCTTTCCCGGAAGTCAACTTCAGCACCACCTTGCCTTGACCTTTCACATCAGAGGTGGCAAAATTTCCCATGAACAATTTCTCACCATTTTCAAGGGCTTCAAAACTACTAAACATTTCCTTGTTTGAGCAAACATGTCTAGTAGCACCGGTGTCAATCCACCACTGATTTGGGTTTGAACCCACCAAATTCACCTCAGAAATTACCGCCGCCAAGTGCATATCGGAAACTTCATTCGAGATGACATCAACCATGTTTGCTTGCTTCTTTGGCTTTCTGAACTCGGAAGACTTGTGGCCCACAATGCCACAATTGTAACAAGTTCCACCGAACTTCTTCTTGGAGATTCCTCCCTTTGGTTTCAAACTAGAACCACCCTTTTTGGGACCAAACTTGCCTTTAGCTTTGCCATTTGCCTTGCCATTGGCCTTGGAGCTATCAACATGCTCCACAACATTGGCTTTCGCCACAAGAAGATTATTCAACTTCTTCTCCGCAATCCTATTCTCTTCCTCAATCCGAAGACGAATAGCAAGCGCTTCAACATTCATTTCCTTTCGTTTGTGTTTAAGATAATTCTTGAAATCTTTCCAAGTGGGAGGCAACTTTTCAATGATTGCCGCCACTTGAAAGCTTTCACTAATTACCATCCCTTCGGCATGAATTTCATGAATGATTATTTGTAACTCTTCCACTTGACTTTTAACAGTTTTTGAGTCCACCATTTTATAATCAAGAAAACGGCCCACAATGAATTTCTTTGTGCCCGCGTCATCTATCGTATACTTATATTCCAAGAACTCCCATAGTTCCTTTGCAGTTTTCTTAACACTATACACATTGTATAGCGTATCCGACAATCCATTAAGGATGTAATTTCTGCAAAGAAACTCGGAATGCTTCCAAGCATCAAGAGCCGAGATGGCTTGCCCATCCGTCTCATTCTCACCCAACTGTGGCGGATCTTCCTTAAGAAATCTCGCCAAGTTCAAGGTAGTCAAATAGAAAAGCATCTTTTGTTGCCATCTTTTAAAGTCTTGGCCAACAAACTTTTCCGATTTCTCACCATGATGGTTCAAAACAGTTTGGACAACCACCCTTTGAGAGTTGGTTTCCACACGAAGCGCTTCCTCCACACGAGGATTCTCGGAGTTGTTCCCAGCGTTGGTTTCCACGTTTGATTGAGTAGCCATCTGAAACAAAACAAACAAGTTTAGTTCACTATTTTAAATAGTTTTCCTTCCAACGAAGAGACAATAATTTGTCTTAAGATTGTTGGAATAACTATTACAAAATCTCTGGTGGAAATATAGAAACTAATTTAAAACAGAAATAGAAAATAAAAGAGAAGAAAATGAATTTGTCGTTGAAATCCGAGTCGTGTGAAATCACACTCTCCTTAAGACAAATTACGCCCCCTCACCACGTTGTGCTTGAGAATTTACGGGACGCTTGCCTCCCAGGATGAAACGGATAGACCGGACGGTGGTTGCACAAGAATTACCTCCGGCGAATTGAAGTCGATGCTTGGACGATATCACCACCAATGTAATATGCAGGAGGCCAAGGGAAAAGAATTTTCAATATGCAACAAATCTGATGTAGAGAGAGTTTGGAAATCTGTGTATTTTTCATTTGTTGTGTTCTCCAATTTATATAGATTTCCCAAAGAAAACTGCCCAAAAAATTAAAACCAAATTTTAATTTTGTCAATCAATATTGCAATTATACTCAATAAATTTGCAATTTATTCGGCAGTTACAGGAGCAGGGCCGTTTCTGCGTCTCAGCTGCAGAAGATGAGGCGCCCGCCTCGGAGTGGTCTCAATGGAGCGGCACCTGCCTCACTCCCAGTTTCATTGGGTTAAGATTTGGAAAAAAATTGCAAAAAGTGGGCTCGCGCGGACAGGCTATTTCGGAGCTACATTCGTGTCCGCAGGACGCGCATGCACATGAGTTCGGTAGCCCGAAGTCTATTTCAGTCCATGATTTGTACCCCCCCCTGCGCACCTGTGCGCGAGAGAGAGCCTCTATGTACCACAATCTTACTCCCTACCAAAGTGTAGGAGTATTTAAACTTAGCCACTTTTTCATCTTTTTCCAATGTGGGATAACCACATTTTACCCATTCCAACCCATTAACTTTGAGCCTTCATATCTCATTCATTTCTCAACCATTTTTGACAAATGAATATATGATTTCAATGTACTCATGGAGTAGAACACAATCCAACAATCAATTTGTCATTTTAACAAATAACAAATTAAGAAAATAACTCATTATTTCCTTCGATAACACACTTTTTTCCAACACAATTAATCCTTCTCCAATTAGGAATCTTCTTGTCATTCATTTCTTTATCAACATAGAATCCTTCTTTAAGTAAGTAGGAGTATTCTTGTTATCCTTTAAACCTACATTATTTACATGATAACTAATAAGAATAAAGATTAGTTATTAGTTAAACAAAATCAATTCTAAACTAAGTAAATATTAACAATTATTACCTACATTAGTTTAATTTAAATATGAAAAAATTACAAATTATAATTATAAAAATCAAAAAGATATTTTAATAGTATTTTATACTCTTTCATAGTTTTAATCAATACAGTATGTTACAATGGTCACAAAAGACACTCAAATGACTTGTCACACAAACCCTCTTATATTTTATTTCTTAATTATTAAGAAATAAATTGATAGCAACCGAAAGGTTAGTAGGTTTTTTATATAGCGAGAAAATATATTAATACTCTGTAAAATTTAGAATATGTTTGATGGATTAAACCTAAGGTTTGCTTAACCCTGTAGGTGAATTTTATTTGCAAGGCACGGTTTAAACAAGGCATATGGAAATGACATATCTGCCCTCGTATATAAAGTAAAACCTTCTCAATTTCTCTCATTCCCTCCAACACCGTTCACCAGCTTCTCTTCTCTCTCTCGTACACGACGCTAACTGTGAAGACCGACAGACGCAAAGAATGGTGAGAATGAAAATTCCGGCCGTCTCTGCCGGCGCTTCCGCCGCCGCTACCGCCGCTGTCATGGCCGCCGGAACCTCTTCTACCACCGTGCCTGTAAAGAAGGTAATCCCTCCCTCACCAGCCTCGATTTTCTGGAGTTTAGGTCAAATAGAGTATGTCATTATTATTCAAAAATTAGTTTGATGAATTGGGTTTTAAAATGAGATGTTGATGAACTGGGTTTGAATTTGTTGTTTAGAATTCCATTGATGAACTGGGTTTGAAATTGAAGTGCGAAATATGTTTCTGGACTGGAATTATTTCGTGTAAAATTACACGAAATGGTTCCAAAAATTTCGTGTATAGGCACACGAAACACAATGGAACAATGTTTAGGTTGTTTCGTATGCCTATACACGAAATTGGTCCTTCTATCTCGTATGAAAATTACACGAAATTGTTCTTAGCATTTCGTGTATAGGCACACGAAATGAACTAAACATTGTTCCATTGTGTTTCGTGTGCCTATACACGAAATGATTCCATATCATTCGTATGAATTTACACGAAATCACTCACTACATTTCGTGTATAGGCACACGAAATGTGAACTGTGAACTGATGATTTGTTGAATTGTCCAAATTTACTAGACTTGCGGCTTATTTATTGTCTGTTACATTTAACTATCTTATTAAAAAAATTTGTATGGACGTGAACGTATGACTGCGTCTAACAGGAAGAGGAAGGCCGAGATGGCAGCAACGAAATTTCCCGGATGCACCAAAAAGAAACATGACAGGAATGTTTTGGTTGATGAGAGTTCTGAGGATGTAGAGTCTAATGATGAGACGGGTATTCCCGAGGCAGATGCGGAGGTCTCAGTTTCTGACTCTGATGGGGGTGAGGTGGAGGAGGAGGAGGAGGCGGAGGAGGAGGAGGCGGAGGCAGAGATACGTGATGTTAGACCATTGAGGCACGAGAGGAGGAGGGGTCAGGATGTGGCTAGAGGGCAGGGGCGGAGGAGGAGGCAGGGTGCGGGTGAGGAGGAGCCACCATCATGGCAGATTATGAGCGACCCAGGTGGCGGCCCTGAGGTTTGTGATTTGTTATACGGGTTCGGTCATCACCGAGCTCGAGAGATTTGGGGCAACCCCACTAGCCAGTCGGTGGTGAAGTTCCATACCAGACATCGGCATCTCGATAGGTAAGCTATTTGTTTACAAAAATAAATTTTGACGAAACATTGGTTTTAATGTAATCATTATTGTGAAATTCTAAAAATTGTTATTGATAAATCTTTAAACAGGTTCTCGCGTGATAGACTGGCCGAGGATGATCGAGCATGGTTGACTGCAGTCGATGCTACGGGTATCCAAAATGAGAAGACCGATAATTTTGCATGGGCACTCAAGAATTTGCGTAGTCTTTTTCATCCTCCCAACATGCCAACAATTTTCTTCACTGATCGAGACTTGGCTTTCATTAATGCTGTCCAAGCAGAATTTCCCGAGACCGCACATCATTTGTGTCGAAGGCATATAGAAGTCAATGTTCGAAAGAGGGCGTTGGCTCATACTGGGAACCCGGAATTTTCTGCTTATCCTGCTTTATTGAGCTATCTCCGCGATACATGGATTACTCCATACTCTCAAAATATTCTGTCCATGCATACGGATACGTTGCTACACTTCGGAACCCACACCACGAACAGATCTGAGAGTGAGCATAGCAGGTTGAAGAAGGCGTTGGGAAGTACTTCTTCTACTTTTGACACAATTTTCAAAGTTGCTCACGAGATCATGGAAATTCAAATAATAAAAATCAAAGCTAGCATGGAGATGGCAAAGAGCAGAATTCCAATTGATATGAAGACTTGTAATCTGTATCACGACATATTGGGGCGAGTGTCAAATGTAGCCTTGGACATCATCAAAAAAGAGCGGACTCGTAGTGGGGATAATGTCATGGATCCCTCAGAATGTGGGTGTTATGTCAGGCGAACACATGGACTTCCATGCGATCACGAGATTGCACGCATACGAGCTACGGGGACGGATTGGGTTGTCTTCGATTCATGCTTTTGGAAGAAGTTGGACATTGAGCCAGTACCTTGTCCAACTAGGTCTTCGATCAATGAAAATTCTTTTGAAGCCGTGTGGAACGAAGTACGAACGCACTGAACCGATCAAGAGAAAGTTATTCCAAACGATAAATGAAGAGCTACATCCACAAACCAGAGATGCTTCTGAGCCACCTCATATTTCAAAGGCAAATAAACCCCGGACCACCAGTTCGAGAATACTTTCGATTGGGAGCATACGAGACGAGATATTTTGGAGTCCCCACTACACCACCCTCCACTGGCAGCAGGTCTAGATCTTCATTCATTGCATCAACCCAATCGAGTACGATGTCGTGGGACTCAAACTCTTTGAAGTCCACACTCAATCCGAAAGTAGCTTCAAACACTACACCATCTAGCCCTACTACTCCTACGTCTCTTCCACCACTAGCTGCTTCAACTCGTGGGAGAGGACGAGGTCGGGGACGAGGACGAGGACGGGGTCGAAGTCAGGGTCGGGGTCGTGGAAAGGGAAATGGACAAGTCAAAGTCACTAGTCTACATACTTCTAGGTATACTTTGTCATTAATGCCTTTCATGGTCCCATTTATTGAAGGCATCACAGATGTGAGGGGTGATGGACATTGTGGCTATAGAGTCGTAGCTGCGCAGATATACGGAGATGAGGACATGTGGCCTCAAGTCCGCACAGATTGTTGCCTTGAGTTGCATAGTCGACGCGAGCTTTATCAGAGAGTTATATCTTGGACAAGTATGGACGAGCTCTACAGTCGCATTGCTTACTATTCCTCCCCGGCTCCTGAGTATTATTATATGATCCTCCCAGAGCTAGGGCACATCATTGCCACTAGGTATAATGTGGTGTTCATCTCGTACACGCTAACCAGTGGCTTCACATGCCTTCCGGTGACTGTACCACAAGGAGTAGGACCACCCACAGACACACTTGTGCTTGGACACATTGGAAACCATTTTATATTGCTGCACATGTTAGATATTGATTACCCAATGCCATCGCCAGCGATATATTGGGAGGCTCATCGTGATGCAAGCGCAAGTAACTTGGTCATGCCATACAG
Organism: Adenophora triphylla var. japonica; assembly: GCA_022495995.1. Classification (NCBI taxonomy): domain Eukaryota; kingdom Viridiplantae; phylum Streptophyta; class Magnoliopsida; order Asterales; family Campanulaceae; genus Adenophora; species Adenophora triphylla. The sequence continues at coordinate 86,812 of JAFEMH010002107.1, read as the reverse complement.
AGCTCGGATAGAGATATTCAACCGACTCTCAATTGCGTCGAACGAAGAAAGAGTTTTAAGAAATAGGCCATAGTATGAGTGTATCATTTGACTGATTGAGCATTTTTTATTTGTATGTATGAATCATGAAGTTTTTATTGAGCCTTGTTAAAAACTGTTTGGAAGTTTGGATGTGTGATATGAAATATGGCAAAGTATACCATTTTTTATGATTTTTTTTTCAAGAAAGCTGTATTGGTCTTTGAATTTTCCAGTTTTTATGTTTGGAAGTATGAATTATGCAGACTGTTTATTTCATGTGAATATACACGAATTTTTCAGGTAATTTTCGTATGAAAATACACGAAATATTTGTTAATATTTCGTGTTAATCTACACGAAATAACTCAATACATTTCGTGTATTTTCATATGAAACATATCTAACAACGTCGTGTATAATCACACGAAACGTCCGCGTACGGGTGAGGACAGTTTTGTCAATTGTCCGTGCCTTGCAAATAAAATGTCTTGCAAATAACCGTGCCCAACTCTGTATCAATGATTATATCGATAGTTTAGCAAACAACTAAGCATTTGAAAGAATGATTAATGACTTAATAACACCATCCACGAAACCAAAAACTTACAGCTACTTAAAATAAACATGGAATCGAAGTCAACCTGTAAATATCTGATTACTGGTGCAACAATCTATTAGCCATGAAGAAATAGTCGTACCCTAACTCTCTAACATCCCATACTCGTGATCGACAAAAAGGGCTTTGTAGCTCTCTTGCTCTATCCTCTTCCGATTTCACGGCGTTGATTCAATCCGTGAAATTGGACCATACCAATAGAATCGGAATACATCAGTAAAAATCGAATCGAATCAATAGTATTGGTCTGGTGCTGCTTCCAAATTTTTATATAACCGATTATTTGGTATGATCCTGATTTTGAAAAATATATACACGATACTAAATCGAAATCGGACCGATTATATATATATATATATATATATATATATATATATATATATATATATATTATATATATATATATAATTTATAAAATCCCTAACTCTATCTCATTATCTCCCTTCTTTAAAAAAAAGTTCAGGGCTGATTGTTCTCTTTAAGCCAATGTCATGTTACTTTTCAGCTTTTGCAGTTTCATGACATTTACAATCTATTATGGTTTTCAGATTTGGTATGTAAAAATCATTGTTACTTATAAGGTGATTTAGTGAACTAGTTGAATCAGCATAGTTTCTGTAATTTAGGGTTGTTTTGCATCAAATTAATTAAGTCTTTTGCATCACAATATGAGATTTTGTTGTTGTTGTTTGCTTACAGATTTTTGTTGTTGTTCTATCACCATTGATTTCTATATTTATTTTTATTCTATTTTTATAGTTAAGTTTGGAGGTAATTAATGTTTAATAGTGTCTATGTTGTGGTTTGAATATTGAATATTTGTGACAGTTAGTTTATTTTTTATTTTTTTTGTTCATCTAACTAGTGATAATATTTATTTAAATTTTTGTTTTTGTTATTGTAAAAAATTATATTATTTTGTAATTTGTAAAATCGTCGAAACCGGACCATTAGAATCGGACCGATGGGACCGGTTCTATAATGTAATGGCCTGACCCTGTTCTTAAATTTTTACAGAACCGAAGTATTGGTACGATTCTGATTTTCTAAAATTTTGATAAAAATTGGCCCAATCTGCAACGTTAACACCCCTAGTTGATTCAACAAAATCCTTATGTAAATTTTGAATGTAATGGCGCGTCAAATAAAGCATACAAAAATTTAAATCTACATGTTCCTGCCGCTTAGAGCTGTCAATATGGGTTGGTGTGGCGGGGCAGGTCCAGCACGCCATTAAATGGGGCGAGGCGGACTGGAAATACGTCATTCCAACCCAATCCACCTTGGGTTGGTGGGCTAGGCGGGCCATATGCGGGCCAATTAAATAAATAAAATTTGGATTTGAAATTGTGCATAACTGTCAACTGATACCAAAAAAATAAAAAATTATAATAGTCAAACAAACAAAAACTATCAAACAATAGTATCTCAAAAGAAAACAAAAATCATAACAGTCAAACAAATACAAACAAATATTCATATCAATATAAACTAATTATCAAACAGATAAAACAAGTAGACTTTACACAAATTAATACAAACAAAAACAAGTAAATAATGATCTCAGAAATAAATATTCATATAAAAAAGAATGGAGATAGAGACAAAGAGATATATGTGTGTGGATCGGAGACATTAACCGCAACGAATTAGTGGTGGTGATAGAGTGCATCGACGGCGATGGAAACGGCGACGAGGGTAGTGACGTCTTTTTAGAATTTCTCCGTTTCTGTTCTCTATTACTCTCGAGTCTCTCTTAGTTAACGATTCATGTATTGAGTCCACAAAGTCGATATAGCCCCAAAATTTTCACTTAAAATGACATTATTTTGTGACAAAAAAAATATAAAAAATATAGTGGGCTGCCCCCCCCCCCCAAACCTGTTTTGGCCCGCACCCATATGGGCCAGCCCAAATTGACCCACTTTTATTTGGGTTAATAGTTTTAAAACCCAACCCATCCTTATTAAATGGCGCAGCAAACTGACCTGACGGGTCCAACCCAAATTGACGGCTCTAGTGCCGCTGCATGAGTTTAAATGTAGTCATCTAATCCTCAAACTAATTATGTTGAATCAATACCACTCGAAATTACCCCGTGAGTCAAGACTCACAAAAAAGGACGAAGCAACAATGGAGAGATTTCATAACCAATTTTATTTTTATTTTCAAATTTATTCTTGATGTAGAAAATGACTAGTATTTTTAATTTTTGTGTTTTCATACAGTTCCATATTTTAAGATACCAAATCTCATCATTATGTCGGAGGATTTTAGCCTTATACCATTACGGCTAGTCGTTTGTTCGTGGTTTTAGATCTAAAGTGTCGGAGTACAACCTATTGATAGACTAATGCTGATTTGAACGATTCCGAATCATCCGAAAAAAAATCTATATTACAATAGGGAATGAGAATAATCGCCGAGACAAAGAGAGACTGAGATTGGTTATCAAAAAATGATTCGACGGTCTAAAATCACCTTCTCAACCATTTGTAACTTCCCTCTCCTCAATTAAAATAAAACCTCCCCACTATTCACATGCACTCTCTCTCTCATCTACCTACTAAAAAAAATAGTTTCTTTTAATTGGTCCGGTGAAGCTGGGAACCTAGATATCAAAAAAAAAAAAAAACCCTCCTTTTTGGATTTCTATTAGGCCACCCAAAGTCTGATTTTTATGGCTTCAATTGAAAGATAGTTTCTTTCACGTTGCTCTACATTTTTTTAACCCCATTCACTCTTTCGTATGTTGCAGATGTGTTGTTCTTCCATTTTATTAATATTGCTTGCTTTTATTATTCTTTTTCTTTCACACATCTGCTTTAAGTCTTACTGATTTTGATACTGATTATCCTATGATTTAATGTTTGTTTCATCTGCATATTTTTTGATATGTGGTAGACAGAATTAGAGAAGTTAATTGATTAATTCTTAAATGTATTTTGCAGTGGGATGGGGTTGATAGAGACAAAAACTCTCGAAAATCTTTGATGCATTCCTCGAACAATTTCTTTAGTTCATCACCACTGCGGCGGAAAATATGGGCAACAGATTATATGGCGTGGAGTTGAAGAACAGGGCTTTGGTTCCCAATACCACCACCTGTTGTTGCCTCTTTGGCACGAGTCTTTAGAGAGAGATAAATTATTATTGTGTACTAACAGAAAAAGTGTGTCATTAGTTTGGTGCGAGTGGGAGTGGGAGTTAGGTCCGTAAGTCATTTGTTATTGGAACAAAGTTAATTATTATTTGAACAATCAATTGTTTCTTTGATCCATTTTATTATTTTGGGGTTTTGCTGTTGTTACTTGATATTATTTTTTAATTGTTGTTTATTTTTTTCTTCTAAATGTTAGATGTGAGGTTTAAATGTAGAGTGTAACTGTAGTGGGTTGGGATGGTTTTCGAAGGGACAGTGGGAAGATAGTTGGGGATTGGGGGTGAGGGGTTTGATAGAGAGAGAATTTAAATTTGCTTTTTTTTTCCATTCGTTATTTAGGTGTATTTCTAATTTATTTGTCTTTTTTTTTCTTCTGTTAGGATCTTTCATTAATTTATTTATTTTTGAAAATTAATTAAAGATATTGAACATATAGTACTATACTATACTATATGATTTTTTTTAAGGGTTGGTAAATTATAAATGCATTTTACTAGCCATTAACTCATTTAGAGTTATAACTAAACTTTTGTATGAATTCAAGAAACAAACTCTAATGGTTAGAGGGTAAAAATGGTTATGCCCTTGGCGTACAAGCACGAGATTTTGACCAAAGAAGGGAGGAATTGATTTCAGGTGAACCAGGTATGAATGTGTCACTCCGTGCCCTTGGCACGGGAGTTAGTACTAGTCTATAATACAATAAACACTGGATTTAACCGTTTGTAATCGATGGGATAAAAAATGACTAAGATTAAATCTAGAAAATTGATCCGACGGCATGGATTAACCCAAATATTCCACATTCCCACTCTCAGTTTTATAACTCCCCACCTCCTACTATTAAACCTGTCTTTTAACTTCCCACACACCATTTTATTTACTTACTACGTGATTTTTATTTATATATCGATCTCATAACCATCAATATAATGCCAAAAACTTATAAAAAACGCGTTTTTTGTAAGCTTAACAAAAAACGTGTTTTTATTCAGCATCTAATCTAAAAACAACCCAATCCCTCTCTCTCTCTCTCTCTCTCTCTCTAAACGCACGTACAGTCTCTCCCTTTCTCTCTCTAATCGCCAATGGCGATCTCAATTGTAACGCCCCAAAACTCCGGTCCTAATTTCAGGATCCCAAATTTTAGATGCATTACTAATCTAACAAAAACTAAACTCAAATAATAACCTCAAAGTTTTATTACATAGATATTTCTTCAAAAATACAATGATTAAATCTTATTATTCTAGAGTTACAACTCAGATGACAAAATGATTTAAATACAAAGCATCTTTAACCACAACTAATAATCTTCAACTTCCAACTAGCTCACCCTAGTCTTCGTCCAACCGTCTAACCTGGAAGGTAGAGAAGAAAAGGAAAGGAATGAGCGAACAATGCTCAGCAAGTTCTTATACGGACCTCTTCGGGTACTAAGAAGAGGTGACCGCAAAACGAATAAATTCACGAATACAATATAACGAATGAAATGAAATATCAAATACCAATTTAACAGATATCAATACGAATTACAAAACGAATAATCAAAGGTTCACATATGTATATAGCATGATCACTTAAGCGGTCCATTGACCTCAATAAACACGAAAACCCACAAAGGGTACGAAAAGCCCACAGAGAGCACTAAAGCCCACGAAGAGCATAAATAGCTCACAAAGAGCCCCAAAACTAAGTAGTGTATCCGGAACACCCCACTACTAATCATCAGTAGTGTAATGCCTTAATAGGCCAAATCAATATACCCCGTCATTACGGGTTGTTTAACTTAATATGATCATGCATAGAACGAAAGGGTAACGAATAACAAATATAGCTTAAGAGCCAAGATGATAACGAATCATACAATAGCAAATGCAAGTAGTATAACGAACAATGGTGTGAAATTAAAGTAAACAATTTAATTTCACGAAGGCCAACAATGTATGATTTATTTGAAAAAAAAAACGTATGTTCGAAGGAGGCAAAGCAAATGCTAACCAATAGATTAGCTTAAACGTTTCAAAGACGGTACTTTTCAAGAAAATATAGGAATCCTAATCAAAGTGTCAAGAAAGCAATAAACCTAAAGACGTATAATCACTTACCTCAATTACGCAACTTTAAGGCAAACTTGAACACGTACAAATCGGCTAAGCTCGCTTCCCAAAATCTAAAATCAAATATAAAGTATTACAATCCATGTTATTGATCTCTTTTAAATTCCTCTAAAGGTTAACCCTAAATCTCCTTTCGATTTACCAAATATACTTAGGTTTTTAAGTTCTAAACCCATTACTTCTTTTCAAACTAGGATTACACACACTAATTACACCTTCACAGCACACACAAATACTCAGTAACCCTAACTCACGCACAACTCCCACCAACACATACCGCCACACGGCTGTAAACACACACTGCACACACACGCACACCCACTGCTGCCATACAGCAGCACCACACATGCAGACTCTCAGCAACACACTGCACACATGTAACACACACACACGCACACAGCAGTAACACACACACGCACAATACTCTTACACACACAACAAACACAAGAAACACACTCTGCACACACCAAAACACACACTGTACATGCACAAAAACTTTCTGTAAACACACCGTAACACATACGTACACGCACACCGTAAACACAGACAAATATAAGCATTACATACATAAGTATTCAAATCAACCCTACATTTACTATTTCATTTTTGTCTAAATCAAAGGGAGTAAAACATAGTACTTACCTTAAAAGTTGTCTAAACCCTTTATAATCTTTTAAGGTTTCTCTCTCAGTTTCCTTCCTTCCACCGAGACTTTCGCCCACACACACTCTCTCACTTTTGCCAAAGTATCATCAGAATTTTTTTTTTTTGAACGAGAAACCCCTACCCAAGGATCCTATTTATACTAGAGGGATACGTTAATTACAAGGTAGATACTTCCACCCTATAATGAGAATGTGAAGAGAGGTTTACTAATTAATTTCATCCATTATCTTCTTATCTATTTGAATTATCCAAAGTAATTAATTAACTGTTTATAATTGTTATTTTTTATTTTTTTTTTTTTTTTCCCCGGTTATTACATACTTACCCCCTTAAAAGAAGTTTGGTCCCCAAACTTGACGTACCTGATCAAACAAAAAGCTCGGGATACTTGTCGCGCATCTCGCTCTCGAGTTCCCATGTCGCTTCCCTTTCAGAATGGTTACTCCATTGAACCTTGACATAGGGAATGACACGCCTTCTTAGAACTTGTTCTTTCTTGTCCACCACACGAACAGGATGCTCCTCATAGCTAAAGTCCTCTTGAATCTTCAATGGTTCATGGTGAATCACATGACTAGAGTCCGACACATACTTCCTTAGCATCGAGACATGGAAGACGTTATGAACTCCGCATAACATGGGAGGCAAGGCAAGTTTATACGCCATTTCTCCAACACGTTCTAAAATCTCAAAGGGTCCAACAAAACGAGGGCTAAGTTTGCCTCGTATACCAAATCTCATAATCCCCTTGGTTGGAGATATCTTTAGGAATACATGATCTCCGACCTTAAACTCAAGTTCACGACGACGATTATCTGCATAAGACTTACGTCTCGCTTTCAGGCCGTGAGTAACCTCTTCCTGATTAATTGAACCTTCTCTACAGTGACTTGAACCAACTCGGGTCCTAGCAATTGCCTTTCTCCTACTTCATCCCAACAAGTTGGAGCTCGACACTTACGACCATAAAGAGCTTCATAAGGCGACATCTCTATACTCGCATGAAAACCGTTGTTATAAGTGAACTCAATCAAAGGCAAATGATCATCCCAACTTCCCTTCCAATCCACTGTACAAGCCCTAAGCATGTCTTCCAAGGTCCGAATCGTTCTTTCGGACCGACCATCGCCATGCGGATGAAAAGCTGTACTCATGCTCAAGTTCGTGCCCAAAGCTCGCTGTAGACTCTTCCAAAACTTGGATGTAAATCTTGTATCTCGATCTGACACAATAGATACAGGTACTCCATGCAACCTTACGATTTCTCTTATGTAAATCTTTGCCAACACTTCGATAGAGTCAGTCACCCGAATAGCAAGAAAATGAGCAGACTTCGTCAATCTATCAACAATGACCCAAATGGCGTTGTACCCTTAACTGTTCTCGGCAACCCAGTGACAAAATCCATAGTGATATGCTCCCACTTCCACTCGGGTATAGGTAAAGATTGCAACAATCCGCCCGGTCTTTGATGTTCAATCTTAACTTGCTGGCAAACTAAACACCGAGAAACGAATTCTGCTATTTCTCTCTTCATATTATTCCACCAAAATGTATCTCGCATATTCCGATACATCTTCGTACTTCCTGGGTGAGCTGCAAACTTTGAACAGTGAGCCTCCTCCATAATTTCTTGTTTAAGCTTAGCATCGGATGGTACACATATCCTTGAGCCATATCGCAGAATGCCCTCTTTATCAATGCGGAACTCCGACTTTTCCCCTTCGTTCAAGTTCTTCGATATGTCCATCAACTCGGCATCACCAGCTTGTGCCTCCTTGATCTTCTCCATCAAGCTTGGAATAACGCTCAAATGTGCCAAATAACCCTTACCACCTCGAACATTAACTTTCATAGAAAAGGGTTCAACCTCATTCACACCACAACTTCCAACTTCCATCAGAGATGCCAAACTCCCTTTATATTTACGACTCAAAGCATCAGCGACAACATTGGCTTTTCCTGGATGGTACAAAATTGTGCAATCATAGTCTTTAAGTAACTCCAACCACCTCCTTTGCCTCATATTCAACTCTTTCTGAGTGAAGATATATTTAAGGCTCTTGTGATCGGTATAAATTTCACATGACTCGCCATACAAATAATGTCTCCAAATTTTAAGTGCGAAAACAACAGCAGCCAACTCCAAATCATGAGTAGGATAATTCTTCTCATAACTCTTCAATTGCCTTGATGCGTAAGCAATTACCTTCCCATTTTGCATCAACACACATCCAAGGCCACTTAATGAAGCATCGCTATAGATAACAAAACCTCCCGTTCCGTTGGCAAGGTTAAGATTGGTGCAGACACTAGCCGCCTTTTTAACTCTTGGAAGCTAGCTTCACAATCATCCGTCCACACAAATTTTATATTCTTCGCATCAACTTTGTCACGGGTGTAGCAATTTTAGAGAAACCTTCCACAAAACGACGGTAATAGCCTGCCAACCCAAGAAAACTCCTCACCTCCGTGACAGTAGTCGGCCGCTCCCATCCCATAACAGCTTCAATCTTTGCAGGATCCACAGAAATGCCATCCTTGGATACTACATGCCCTAAAAAGGCTACCCTCTCTAACCAGAACTCGCACTTCTTGAACTTTGCAAACAACTTCTTCTCACGAGAATCTTAAGAACCAATCTTAAATGTTCTTCATGTTCCTCCCTCCTCTCGGAGTATATCACATGTCATCGATGAATACAATAACACACCGATCTAAAAACTCCTTAAATACTCTATTCATCAAGTCCATGAAAACAGCGGGGGCATTAGTCAACCCAAACGGCATCACCAAAAACTCATAGTGACCGTATCGGGTTCTAAATGCAGTTTTAGCAACATCCTCATCCTTTACCTTCAACTGGTGATACCCAGAACGAAGATCTATCTTGGAAAAATAGCACGCTCCTTGCAATTGATCAAACAGATCATCGATTCTAGGTAGTGGATATTTATTCCTCACGGTGACCCGATTCAGCTCTCGATAGTCAATACATAGACGCATCGACCCATCCTTCTTTTTGACAAACAACACCGGAGCACCCCAAGGGGATGTACTTGGTCGAATAAATCCCTTGTCCAACAACTCTTGCAATTGCTCCTTTAGCTCCTTAAGTTCAGTAGGGGCCATACGGTATGGGGCTTTTGAGATAGGGCCGGTACCAGGTACCAACTCTATAGAGAACTCCACTTCTCTACCTGGAGGAAGACCAGGCAAGTCTTCGGGAAACACATCAGGAAACTCCTTAACAACAGGAAGCGTTTCCAAAGCAACACCTTCTTTACTGTTATCAAGGATACTAGCAATGAATCCTTGACAACCCTTTCCCAAGAGCTTTCGCGCCCTTAGAGCAGTGATGATCTTTGGTGTAGTCACTGGCTTAGAACCTTTGAACTTAAATGCCGACTCTCCCGAACATTGAAGGTCACTTCCTTCTTAAAGCAATCTACTTTAGCATGGTAAGTCAAGCAACTACCCATACCCAAGATTACATCAAAATCTTGGATGTCCATAATAATAAGGTCCGCACTTAACACCTTATTTCCCAAGCGCGAGGACAAGTTCTAAGAATGGAGGTTACAGTACGTACTTTTTCATAGGAGTATCAATAACTAATTCATAGTCTAGTTTTTGAGCAGGAAAGTTCAAACGACGAGCAAAATGTGAAGATACTATGGAATGTGTGGCACCAGGGTCTAATAAGGTATATGCATTGCGAAAACAAACTTGAATGGTACCTGCTACCACATCATTAGAAGCTTCAGCATCCCTAGCTGTCATGGCAAAGACTCTTCCTTGCTGCTTAGTCTTTTCTTTATCATCTTCTTTCTTTGCATACCTTTCCTTCAAAGGTTGTGGACAATCCTTTATCTGGTGACCCACCTTTCCGCAATTAAAGCAAGCACCTGTAGTACGATAACATGCCTTGGTCATATGCTTACCCCCACAAGTCCGGCACACTACATTGCTCCCATTAGTCTGACTCAGATTCTTGTTTGGCTGAAAGCTCCATTGATTGCGGTTATTTTCAGTTGTCCTCCTCTTGCCATTGTTACTACTTTGGTTGCTTGACTGACCACGATCTCGAGTTGACCTATCATCTGCTCCTCTCTTCTTTTCATCCCTCTTCTTTTTAAACTCCATAGATTCTTGCTCGACAAGTCGAGCTCGATCCAACACTTCAGCATAAGTAGGGAGCTTCAAAGCAGTTAAGCGATATGCAATTCGCGAGTTCAACCCTCTCTCAAACTTTCGAGCCCTTTGACTCTCATTGTCAAAGAACGCTGGGGCATAGCGTGAGAGTTCTATAAACTTCGCATCATACTCATCCACTGTCATCTCTCCTTGCTCCAGGTCTAAGAATTCAACCATCTTCCTATCGCGTACAACAGGAGGAAAGTACTTGTTGTTGAATGCTTCGACAAACATGTTCCAAGTATACTCCTCAATCCCTTCTTGCTCAATTCTACGCTTCTCGCCTTCCACCATTGGTCCGCTTCACCTTCTAGCACGAAGGTGGCAAATGTGACTCTCCGTGCGTCGGTGCACGCCATTGTTTCAAATATCTTCTCCATGTTCTCCTCCAATGTTCTGGTTTGGTTGAACCAGGTGCTCCAGAAAAAGATTTTGGATTAAGTTTCTGGAAACTCATTAATGGGTCTTGGGGGTCTTGGGTTGGTGCTAAAGGTGGTGTTTATACTTGAGCCGCTTGCCCATTCCTGGCTTGAGTCAAACCTTGTAGAATGATCGCCAAATCCATGTCGGGTTGATTTGCTTCATCATTCGCCCCCGGCCTCGAGCAACACAACCAGAGCGACGACGCCTTCCACCCCAATTTCTTCCAAACATTATTATCTAATAAATCAAATCTCAAGTTAGTTAAGGTTCAAACTAACGAGTAACTAAGATATTAATTTTATCTAAGGGCATAACTAATTTCATGCAGGTAGGTTCTCTACTGATGCTAAGTCAAGATTCTTCTAATCATCACTTTAGTTCTAAAACCTCGGGACCTAAAACCTAAGCTTTAATACCAGATCGTACCCCTGCTAGCTCGCAAGCCTTAAGGCAGGGTTCTCGCTACGATACCACTCTGTAACGCCCCAAAACTCCGGTCCTAATTTCAGGATCCCAAATTTTAGATGCATTACTAATCTAACAAAAACTAAACTCAAATAATAACCTCAAAGTTTTATTACATAGATATTTCTTCAAAAATACAATGATTAAATCTTATTATTCTAGAGTTACAACTCAGATGACAAAATGATTTAAATACAAAGCATCTTTAACCACAACTAATAATCTTCAACTTCCAACTAGCTCACCCTAGTCTTCGTCCAACCGTCTAACCTGGAAGGTAGAGAAGAAAAGGAAAGGAATGAGCGAACAATGCTCAGCAAGTTCTTATACGGACCTCTTCGGGTACTAAGAAGAGGTGACCGCAAAACGAATAAATTCACGAATACAATATAACGAATGAAATGAAATATCAAATACCAATTTAACAGATATCAATACGAATTACAAAACGAATAATCAAAGGTTCACATATGTATATAGCATGATCACTTAAGCGGTCCATTGACCTCAATAAACACGAAAACCCACAAAGGGTACGAAAAGCCCACAGAGAGCACTAAAGCCCACGAAGAGCATAAATAGCTCACAAAGAGCCCCAAAACTAAGTAGTGTATCCGGAACACCCCACTACTAATCATCAGTAGTGTAATGCCTTAATAGGCCAAATCAATATACCCCGTCATTACTTGTTTAACTTAATATGATCATGCATAGAACGAAAGGGTAACGAATAACAAATATAGCTTAAGAGCCAAGATGATAACGAATCATACAATAGCAAATGCAAGTAGTATAACGAACAATGGTGTGAAATTAAAGTAAACAATTTAATTTCACGAAGGCCAACAATGTATGATTTATTTGAAAAAAAAAACGTATGTTCGAAGGAGGCAAAGCAAATGCTAACCAATAGATTAGCTTAAACGTTTCAAAGACGGTACTTTTCAAGAAAATATAGGAATCCTAATCAAAGTGTCAAGAAAGCAATAAACCTAAAGACGTATAATCACTTACCTCAATTACGCAACTTTAAGGCAAACTTGAACACGTACAAATCGGCTAAGCTCGCTTCCCAAAATCTAAAATCAAATATAAAGTATTACAATCCATGTTATTGATCTCTTTTAAATTCCTCTAAAGGTTAACCCTAAATCTCCTTTCGATTTACCAAATATACTTAGGTTTTTAAGTTCTAAACCCATTACTTCTTTTCAAACTAGGATTACACACACTAATTACACCTTCACAGCACACACAAATACTCAGTAACCCTAACTCACGCACAACTCCCACCAACACATACCGCCACACTGGCCAGAAACACACACCGCACACACACGCACACCCACCGCTCGCCATACAAGCAAACACCACACATGCAGACTTCTCAAAGAACACACCTGCACACATGTAACACACACACACGCACACAAAGAATAACACACACACACGCACAATACTCTTACACACACAACAAACACAAGAAACACGCTCTCGCACACACCAAAACACACACCTTGTACATGCACAAAAACTTTCAGAAACACACTTTGTAACACACGTACACGCACACCTGTAAACACACATAAATATAAGCATTACATACATAAGTATTCAAATCAACCCTACATTTACTATTTCATTTTTGTCTAAATCAAAGGGAGTAAAACATAGTACTTACCTTAAAAGTTGTCTAAACCCTTTATAATCTTTTAAGGTTTCTCTCTCAGTTTCCTTCCTTCCACCGAGACTTTCGCCCACACACACTCTCTCACTTTTGCCAAAGTATCATCAGAATTTTTTTTTTTTGAACGAGAAACCCCTACCCAAGGATCCTATTTATACTAGAGGGATACGTTAATTACAAGGTAGATACTTCCACCCTATAATGAGAATGTGAAGAGAGGTTTACTAATTAATTTCATCCATTATCTTCTTATCTATTTGAATTATCCAAAGTAATTAATTAACTGTTTATAATTGTTATTTTTTTTTTTTTTTTTTTCCCTGGTTATTACATCAATCCTCTCCGGCCTTACTCTACGACACAAGCCCGACAAGTCAACCGGTTTCATTGACCGGTGCAAATTTTCCGACGATCGTGATGTTGATTCGATTCGGGACAGAGCAAAAATGTCCGCTTTACTATTGTATAGGTTGATTCAGAAGGGGTACAATAATGTAATGGGAATTATCATTGATGAAGAAGCTGCAGAGAATCAAAGAAAGAAGGTTTCTGCCACAATGCAAGCTCTGGAAATCAGTAAACCAATCAAGGCCGTTCAATCGAGTTCCGAGCAATCCAAATCGGGATTTGATTCGGGTAAATCTGTGATCGGAATTGGCAACCCCGGATCTAATTTGGTTGATAATAAGTCCTCTGCTGCAGCAAATGCTGTTTTTGAATTACAGGTATTTGAGTTGCAGGGTTTTGATTTGTGTAGGCTGTTAATTGGGTAGGCTGAGTCAGGCCCATTGAGTGCCAGTTCCAGTGTAAACTAATGCCGGTATATGTTTATTTGAGTGCCAGTTCATGCATTTGGGAGTGTCAGTGCTTGTGTTTTTGAGAGCCAATGCTAGTGTATGTTTTTTTGAGTGCCAGTTCATGTATTTTGGAGTGCCAGTGCTTGTGTTTTTGAAAGCCATAAAAAATGATTACCAGTGTTTTTGGGTGCCAGTGTATGTGTATTTGAGTGCCAGTGTACGTGATTTTGAATGTCAGTCCATATTTTTTTGAATGCCAGTGCTTGTGTTTTTTAGAGCCAGCAAAAATATTAGCGTAACAAAGTGTCAGTGTTAGTGTAACAGAGTGCCAGTGTGAAGAGTGCCAGTTCATGTATATAAAAGTGCCCGTATAAAAGTGTCAGTGCCAGTTTAACAAAAAGTGCGAGTGCGGTTACACCGGCACTTTGTTAAATTAATCGACACTTTTTCACTGGCATTTTGTGACACATGCACTGGCACTTTATCACACTGACAGTTTGTTAAACAGGCACTGGCATAAACGAGGAAACCCAAAACACGTTTTTCCTAAGTGACAGAAAAAATGCGTTTTTCATAAGACCAACTCCAATATAATATAGTTTGGATTTATTTTTTATTATTTATTGTTTATGATTTTTTTACTTTTGTTATAATAATAAATAGAAATTAGTTTAAATTATTTATTTGGGACATAATATTTTTTTATTATTACAACTACAACGATTTCGATTAAAGAAAGAAAAAATGAATTTAATATAACCGTGACGCCAGTGCCCTTGTGGCACGAGGTTAGTAGTAGTACTTTACGCAATACAATACAGGGCATTTTGGGAATTGAAACCTGTTAGAATGAAGATGAAGAGGAGAAAGCCGATACCGGTGTAGTGAGGCCGGGTTTGTCTAAATGGCATTTTGCTACCGATTTTCTCGACAGCCATTGCAGGTCCTCCCCAAACCCACTTCACCTTCTCCAATTTACCCTCTTAAATCCATCGTATTCACTCAATTGCCACCCCCTCGCCGTCGTTTCCTTACCACACTCTCCGCTGCTTCACCTTCCCAATCACCGTCGCCCATGGAAGCCCCTCCGGCCGGTTATAGAATAAACGTCGGTATCTGTCTAATCAATCCTTCTAAAAAGGTTTCTCTCTCTATTTATATATAGAGACACACACACTTGAACATGCTTATTTTGTTGAAGTTTTTTTTTTTTTTTTTTTTTTTTACAGATTTTTTCAGCTTCGAGGCTGGATATCCCCGATTCATGGCAAATGCCTCAGGTAATTGTATTGAATTTTCAATTTCCTTTGTTTTCTTCTCAAATTAGTTTATTTTTAGTGTAAATTGATCTGGGAGCTTCAAGCACTTATTTGACTTCATTGATGCATGAACCTATTTTCATTATAGCTTGGCTTCTATACTGTGGTGTGTTGATGGATCACTAAATATATACTCCCTCCGTCCCAATATTTTATAGACTTTTGCCAAATGCACGGGAATTAAGGAGGAAATATTATATTGAAAGTGTTGTGAGTGTGAAAATAAAATAGGAGAGAGAATGAGTGGAGAGAATAGTAAATTATAATGGTAATGTGAGTATTAAAATAATGTAGGAGAGAGAATGAGTGGAGGGAATAGTAAAGATTCCTTTCCGTTTTGGGAAAGTTATATATTATTGTGGGACGCCCAAAATAGAAAGTTTATATATTATTGTGGGACGGAGGGAGTATATACTTACATATTTCCATTCTATCAAAACATAACTCACTCAAATTCAGTGGCGAAGATAAAAGGGGATAGAAATTCATTTTAGATAGAAAAGTATATGAAACTATTGAAATTTGCTTCAAAGGGGTGTCAAATTATGTAGTACAATTCTTTCCTTAAAGGGAGGGGGGTAAAAAATATTGAGGGTTTTTTTTTTTTTTTCACATTTAGTGGTAAAATATCACATTTTATTTAATTTTGAGGTGTTAATATGTTGCGTTTTCAAAGTTGAAGGGGTCAACTTAACCCCAATGCACGCTGTGGCCACACCATTGCTCAACTTCATTCAGCCTACTCGGGGGGTGTATTAGATAAAACCTCTTTTGGCATTTACTCCCTCCGTCCCACTATACTAGACACCCAAGGGGTGGGTTCAAAAACCAAGGAAAAAGAATAAAATAAAAAAAATGTGTGGTGGAAAATGAAGAGAGAGAATGAGTGGGGTAAATAGTAGTGTTGGTTGAATAAATGTGTGGTAGAAAATGAAGAGAGAGAATGAGTGGTGGGGTAGAGTGAATATAAAAATATAAAAACTTGGTTATTTTTGGAAGGTGTCAAGTATAGTGGGACGACCCAAAATGGAAAGAAGTGTCAAGTATAGTGGGACGGAGGGAGTATGTTGCATTGCAGATTTTCATTTGTAAGGGAACTCATGTTATTATCTTAACAGTCTATTCCTTGTCATTTCCATGGATATGGATGTTAATACTCTACCTCATGTCTCCAAACTCTCTTATTAATTGTTCGCATTTTCCCTTGGATTAAGGGTAATTGTTAACCTCAGATGAATGTGCCCTTCCTTTTTTTATTTTTTTCCTTTTCTTTCTTTCCCTGTTTTAGCACAAAATTTTTGTTTCAAGATTTTTGTTCCAGTTACATTGATTTTATCAAATGTTGGTTTGAACTTGCTAATATTCCATATCGTAATGTGAATCAGGTACAAAATATGCAACCCTTATGTTAATTTTCTTTCTCTTATAAAGTAACAATGTATGATAATGGAGAACAATTAGGGAAGAATTATTATATTTGGCTAGAGTTTATCTCTTTTAATTAAGACTCACAGAAGATCTGTTTTAGCATCGTTATCATGCCTTTCAGTTTTCACTTGAAAAAGCTAACTACTTGGCCCGCTTGGATGCATGAATATGAAATGATGGAACCTTGAATATGTTAGTTGAATTATTATTTGAGGTGGATTGTGGGGGCACAGGGGTATTGGAATAGAGGTAGGGCTGCAGGAAAATGTTACTTGATTTAGTATATGCAGAATCTGTGCAATTATAACCTTTCTTGTTCAGATGGGTGAAATGACTTGAGTAGTACAATGCAGAGCTATATTGCCAGAAAGAGTTTTTCAACTGCTGAATTGTTTGCAATGCAAAATGTGTTGCAGTGTGAATGATAAATTTCCACTAAAAGATATCTGGTTGGCAATGTTAAACAAAAGCTGGCCAATTATTATAAAATACGTTAGTTATATATTGGATGTGAATCATGAGATTTGTTACTACTTTTATGGTTCGGGGTCTTTATATGGATTGACAAGCTAGGAGCTTGATAAGATTACCAAGCCTATTACTATATCCAATACACATAGTATGGCTGCGGGATCAATATGAGAGCTACTGCATTAATTTACTCCAAACGAGTAATAGGAGATGGGAATTTTTTTCCAAGGAAAAGTACAAATGATCAGTTACTTTAATATGGAATATTATGTGAAAATAACTTTTTCTATTTACTTTTTTGGAAAACTCCTTTTTGTCCATCGTACTTTGGTGCTTGTTTCACTTTTACCATCATTTTTTTTTTCATTTTTACCATCTTACTACAAACAATGATATTATTTTATACTCAAATATGTTATTTATACCAAAATGTATTTCATTTTTACCAACGTACTGCAAACAATGTTGTCATTTTATACCCAATTTTGGTATAAAATGACACCATTGTTTGAAGTACGATGGCAAAAATGAAAAAATAAATTTTGATGGTAAAAGTGAAATACACCACAATGTACGATGGACAAAAATGAAGTTTTTTCCCTACTTTTTTTTGTTTTAAATTCCTTTATAAAAGTTCCATAGAATTATGTGTAGATCAACTTCGATTTATTATAATTTTTATATTAAGCTCGATATATTGTTGGGCCACATGCTTCCACAATATTGTGATTGCACATGTTGGTACTCGAACGGGTTTTCAAGCTTCTATTGAGCCACCGTTGCATTATCGATGTGTGAGCGAGCGTTTTAAGTTTGGCAAAATTGTTGGGCTTTTCCGTAACAACATACTATTCTTTATAAGTTGGTAACATAGCAGTGGGAAATCATAAACGCCCAAAAACCTTTTGCATTAAAACTTCGAAATTCCACCAAGAATATCATCAAAACTCATGAACATAGAAATGCTGCTACGCATCAGAGTGTTGCCTCTCTGTTTCTCAAGAAGTGCTGTTCCTCAAAATACGAGATGGAAAAAAGTATCTCATGTGTCTCTTTAAACAGGGTGGTATTGATGAAAGCGAAAATCCAAGAGATGCAGCCATTAGGGAGTTAAGAGAAGAAACTGGGGTGACTTCAGCTGAAGTACTTGCTGAGGTTTGCCTTCAATATCTTATCTCCTTGAATTAAGACTTTGTTCTGTTGTTATCTTTAAATTTGATCCCTTTGAAACGACTTATGCTGTTTATTCCCGAAACAAGATATATACATTCGATCTCTGTTCATAAATATCTTCTTAAAAGTAAATTAGTTCTTATTTTCTCTTTCTATTTCACAACTGCTTCTGTGTGTTATCCGACTAACTTCCAAGTGAAACGGAACTCATGGAAATTACTATAGATAGCTTTCATGTAATCAGTGGCTATTGTTGAACATCGTATTGGCTTTAGCAGAGTTTTACTACTTGAGTAATGCGATTTCCTTTTACCACTTTGGCTAATTCATTTTTGTTTTTACTATTATTCCTGTAGTGTTTCATTTGTCCTGTCAACCATGCATGAAAGTTGAACGCTGCACACCTTTATTGTGTATGTGGGCGCGCACTTGTGATGATGACAGAGATAATTGAACCATATAAAGCTAAATTCTTTACTTTGAAAGGAGAGCAATTTTTTCTTTCTGTTGCATCACATTGATTCGCCCTACTCTTGTGAGATTTGAGTCTTAATTGTTTAGTGACCACTTCTATTGTTATATTCGGTTTAGGAAGTCCCCGCCCCCAGCATCTACTTGAAGTTATTATACTGCCAGAGATAAGTGTAGGAGAAATCATTTTAGATATGTCATATGCTTGGACTTTTTCTCAATTTAGATTCGGTGTCCATTTTTGTTTGCCTACTGTGATCACTTCCTAATGAACTGAGCTCAGGGACTCAGGTCTCAAGAGAAACAGCAATTGGATTCTTTACATTTGCTTTTGTTGTACTCCATCTGTCCCATAAAGATGTTCGCCATTTTTGTTTGTCCCAAACAGGTAGTCGTATTTCCATAATTTAGGTCAAAATCTTCCAAAATTACCAACCAACGTAGAAGGAGAGGATGAGAACCAACCTAGGATAAAGAGGGAGTAATGAAGTAATATGTAAACTTCATTAAGGTTAGTGATGGAAAAAAAGTTGTTAAAATGTTTGAATAGTCAAATGGGACTATCATTATGGGACGGAGGGAGTATCTTGGTGCAAGGTTTTGAGGCTTAATCTCAATGGGAAATAGCACGAGTTTGTAACTTCTTCCTTTGTCCTCTCTCTCTCTCTCTCTCTCTCTCTCTCTTATTTGAAGGAGTTCACTTACAAAGGACAAGGAGTCCATCTTACCTAAAAAAAATAGAAAATTCAGGGACCCTAAATTACACAATAGCAACAGACCAATCTCTCTTCAAGTCATAAAGCGAAAGTCCTTGGAAGGCACCTTTAGCAGAAGCTGATTTTTTTCCCCATAATCTGTCACTTTTGGGAAAAGTATATCCCAAAATGTCTATGTTGAAAAAGTATTTACGCATATGTGCTAGTTTGGAGAAATTGTGAATTCGCTATTACCATTAGCGAGTTCATTAATGAACTCTCTATTGGCAGTAGCGCTTTTTTGACAAGCCCTTTAAGTCAATATCTTTGGACGTTTTATCATATTAAAAAAAGCACCATAATTGATATATTAGGGATTTGGGTCAAGATCACAGAATATTAAGGTTCACCTAATATTTCTTAGTGTTGGAAACCTAATACTACTGGTCGCACTTTTTGGATCTTGAGGATGAGTTCAAATATAACAGTTTGCTTGCTCCTTTAATTAATTACCAACGCCTACATCAAAATACATGTGACTGAGAAACTGTACCTTGTACTCAACCAAGAATATGCATTTGGCAAACTTCAGGAAAATTTCTTCTTGCTCGATCAAGGATTATGCTAAAAAAAAAGGTTTCCAGTTTTTCATTTTCTTAAAAGGTGCAGTTCATGCATTAAAAGAAGCTATTTGATTCCTTGTGAAGGCACCATATTGGTTGACATATGACTTCCCTTTAGAAGTCAGAGAAAAGCTCAAGCGTGAATGGGGTTCAGACTGGAAAGGTCAGGCTCAGAAGTGGTGAGCCATCTTATTTAACTCATCTGTTATCTAGATGCATGAAAAAAAAAAAAAAAGACTTCAAATTGTTTTTTTGTAGAGTTGAGTCGTCACCAATGTTGAGTTGGTTTTAATTTTATCATTATCGATTAGTATGGAAGGAATGAATGTCTATTTCTTTAAAAAAAAATAGGGAATTTGCCCCATAAGTTCCTTTTGGAACAAATCACTTCCCACTAAGTTCCTCATTGTATTAAAATGCCCCATAAGTTCTCATGTTGTATTATGTATAATACAACATTTA
The DNA here is from genome assembly GCA_022495995.1 of Adenophora triphylla var. japonica. Lineage (NCBI taxonomy): Eukaryota > Viridiplantae > Streptophyta > Magnoliopsida > Asterales > Campanulaceae > Adenophora > Adenophora triphylla. Next base: position 66,015 of record JAFEMH010002107.1, on the reverse strand, counting down.
GTTATGCAGTAGTTTAAAATCATAATACTGCATCCGCACCACCGCCTCCGCCACAGCCCAGCTCCGCCGCCGCCGTCTGCTATCGCCGCATGTCGGATTCCGATCAATTTTCATCGGAATCCGACAATTTTGGCCGAAATCCGGCCGCAGATCGCCGGAATCCGGTCACCGGAGGTCGGAATCTGGTCGCCGGTCCATGGGCTTCGGACTCCGGTCACCGGCGGCCGCCGAAATGCAGTATTATGGCCTTAATTGATGTTGTATTTTCGAAACATAAAACAACATCATAATACAACATGGGAAAGGAACTTATCGGGCATTATGAAACTTTTTTAGGACTTATCGGGCATAGTCCCAAAAAAATATTGTCCAAAAATGAATGAATGTTTTTTAAATAACTATCCTTAAATTTGTTGTATCATTTTTTTTCCATATTTCACTTTATAGGGACGGAGGGAGTAATTATTTTGCTCTATTTGGTATTAGAAAGTATGTTGTTGGTTTGGTTATCTCTTGTGGATTACAAATATACTAACCTCTTCAAACTTGTGGAATGTAAAACCGATAGGTTTCTATTCAAATTCACCGGAAAAGAGGAAGAAATAAACCTTTTGGGTGATGGAACTGAGAAGGCTGAATTCGGCAACTGGTCATGGATGTCTCCAGAACAAGTGGTTGATCAAGTGGGTGAACTCTTTCTATGTCATACTTTTACTAGTTCAAAAGTCAAATAAACTTAACCCAGTTGTCAAACTAACCTGATTTCCGTCCCATACAGGCTGTTGATTTCAAGAAACCCGTTTACGAGGAAGTTGTAAAAGCGTTCTCCTCGTACCTTCAGTAGAAGTTAGTTCATCGCTGTTGCTGTCTAGAAGGACCAGTATTCATCACTGTTATATGTACAAATGTGTTCAGTTCCTTCACCCCCTAAGGACCATTATACATTTGTTTAATTTACAGCACTCAAAAGTTATGGAAAGATTGTAGTTTGTTGGAAAAGATTAGAATCAAGACTTTAGGACAATTTTCATGCACTTAAAAGTGCTGTCTTTTCCATTTGGTGTCTTGATTAAACTACACTTATACTCCCTCTCCCTCCCTCCCTGTTCCGGAAAGTTTGTCCCACTTTAACTTTTGTGGCCAAATCAATCAATCTTTTGATCTTAATTTTATGAAAATCTAGATATCCCAATGCAATTCCAAAAATTGTTATTGTTTCACAATTAGCAATACTATCAATAAACATTTTTTGAAATAGCATAAAGATATCTAGATTTTCATTACATTATAACATTATGGTCAAGTGCAATTGATTTAACCATAAAAGTAAAAGTCAAGGGGGACAAACTTTTCGGGACAGGGGGGCAAAACAAGAAAAACGAACGAAAATGCAGGCTTGATAATGGGGACACAGGAAACTTAAATCATACACGATATGTGGGATTGATAGCAAGGAATGATTCGAATGAACTGATGATGAAACGTTTTTAGAATCAAACATTGCTCTTGTAGGTTAAGAATGAGGCAGGGGAACAGTATCTAGAGGCCAAGACTTCTCCAGTAGAGGTTACGTCAGAGAATGCCAACTGAGATCTCGCTAGCGGAAGGCTCCTGCAGAAACTTGACCTGCATTGCAACCGATTTAACGTGAGAAAATAAACACCATTAGTTAACCCGAAAAAACTGAGAGAAAGTGCATATGGGAAAGCATTTTCTCAAAATCAAACACTTAAGCTTAGCTTCTCCTTAGGAAGGGTAGCATTCTCAAGGTCATAGTAACAGGGGCACGTAATTCTAATCCCGTGAATCTATTATCTTAACCAATCAACACCCAAATTTGAAGATGGAATACAGAATCGACCGGTAGTATAAAAAACTTGCTCGAGTGGGAACATACCTGGCAGCATCAAGCAATTGGGTAGCAATGTGCTTCCTCCTCATAGCTGGTGAAACCCAGATGGCTCGGATCCCACAAGCAGCAGCTACAGCTTCCTCCTTGTCAAGAAATATAGCTCCACTGACATTCTCTGCAGTTGCATCAGCACCACAAATGGGAGATGTTCTTGTTGCACTTTCCCTTTGGAATTTAATATCTTCAGACTGTAGTACAACTGTATTAACCTGGCTCGTGATATCATCGGTGCCATCAGGGCTTTGTGGAGTGAATGAATTTAATGCGATTTCCTTTTACCACTTTGGCTAATTTATTTTTGTTTTTACTATTATTATTCCTGTAGTGTTTCATTTGTCCTGTCAACCATGCATGAAAGTTGAATGCTGCACACCTTTATTGTGTATGTGGGTGTGCACTTGTGATGATGACAGAGATAATTGAACCATATAGTAAAGCTAAATTCTTTACTTTGAAAGAAGAGCAATTTTTTCAAATTTTTTCCCAAAATAACACATTTTTTAAAAGTATTTCCCAAAATGTCACACTTTTAAAAGTATTGACCAAAATAGCCTAGTTTTTAGAATTCGCGGTTGACAACTGTGTTTTCAAAGTTTCGCGGTTGGCAACTGCGTTTTCAAAGTTGAATTCGCAGTTGCCAACCGCGCTTTTTTTTTTCAAAAAAAAAAAAATTGAAAAATTATAAACCCGCGGTTGCCAACTGCAAATTCATTAATGAAAACACAGTTGCCAACCGCGAATTCTAAAAAACTAGGTTATTCTGGTCAATATTTTTAAAAGTGTGACATTTTGGGAAATACTTTTAAAAAATGTGTTATTTTGGGAAAAAATTCCAATTTTTTCTTTCTGTTGCATCACATTGATTCGCCCTACTCTTGTGAGATTTGAGTCTTAATTGTTTAGTGACCACTTCTATTGTTATATTCGGTTTAGGAAGTCCCCGCCCCCAGCATCTACTTGAAGTTATTATACTGCCAGAGATAAGTGTAGGAGAAATCATTTTAGATATGTCATATGCTTGGACTTTTTCTCAATTTAGATTCGGTGTCCATTTTTGTTTGCCTACTGTGATCACTACCTAATGAAACTGAGCTCAGGGACTCAGGTCTCAAGAGAAACAGCAATTGGATTCTTTACATTTGCTTTTGTTGTACTCCATCCGTCCCATAAAGATGTTTGCCTTTTTTGTTTGTCCCAAACGGGTAGTCGCATTTCCATAATTTAGGTCAAAATCTTCCAAATTACCAACCAACGTAGGAGAGAGGAGAGGATGAGAACCAACCTAGGATAAAGAGGGAGTAATGAAGTAATATGTAAACTTCATTGAGGTTAGTGATGGAAAAAAAAAAAAGTAGTTAAAATGTTTGAATAGTCAAATGGTACTATCATTATGGGACGGAGGGAGTATCTTGGTGCAAGGTTTTGAGTTTTGAGGCTTAATCTCAATGGGAAATAGCACGAGTTTGTAACTTCTTCCTTTGTTCTCTCTCTCTCTCTCTCTCTCTCTTTTGGATAGAAAAAAAAATTATTTGAAGGAGATCACTTACAAAGGACAAGGAGTCCATCTTACCTAAAAAAATAGAAAATTCAGGGACCCTAAATTACACAATAGCAACTGACCAATCTCTCTTCAAGTCATAAAGCGAAAGTCCTTGGAAGGCACCTTTAGCAGAAGCTGATTTTTTTCCCCATAATCTGTCACTTTTGGGAAAAGTATATCCCAAAATGTCTATGTTGAAAAAGTATTTACGCATATGTGCTAGTTTGGAGAAATTGTGAATTCGCTATTACCATTAGCGAGTTCATTAATGAACTCTCTATTGGCAGTAGCGCTTTTTTGACAAGCCCTTTAAGTCAATTACAAAAGATCTAACTAGGAAAGAATCTTGGGATACCTGTGGCATTAATCAAAATATTTGGTCCAATATCTTTGGACGTTTTATCGTATTAAAAAGCACCTTAATTGATATATTAGGGATTTGGGTCAAGATCACAGAATATTAAGGTTCACCTAATATTTCTTAGTGTTTGAAACCTAATACTACTGGTCGCTCTTTTTGGATCTTGAGGATGAGTTCAAATATAACAGTTTGCTTGCTCCTTTAATTAATTACCAACGCCTACATCAAAATACATGTGACTGAGAAACTATACCTTGTACTCAACCAAGAACATGCATTTGGCAAACTTGAGGAAATTTTCTTCTTGCTCGATCAAGGATTATGCTAAAAAAAGGTTTCCAGTTTTTCATTTTCTTAAAAGGTGCAGTTCATGCATTAAAAGAAGCTATTTGATTCCTTGTGAAGGCACCATATTGGTTGACATATGACTTCCCTTTAGAAGTCAGAGAAAAGCTCAAGCGTGAATGGGGTTGAGACCCCAGGAAAGGTCGTGCTCGAAGTGGTGAGCCATCTTATTTAACTCATCTGTTATCTAGATGCATGAAAAAAAAAAAAAAAAAAAGACTTCAAATTGTTTTTTTGTAGAGTTGAGTCGTCACCAATGTTGAGTTGGTTTTAATTTTATCATTATCGATTAGTATGGAAGGAATGAATGTCTATTTCTTTTAAAAAAAATAGGGAATTTGCCCCATAAGTTCCTTTTGGAACAAATCACTTCCCACTAAGTTCCTCATTGTATTAAAATGCCCCATAAGTTCTCATGTTGTATTATGTATAATACAACATTTAGTTATGCAATAGTTTAAAATCATAATACTGCATCCGCACCACCGCCTCCGCCACAGCCCAGCTCCGCCGCCGCCGTCTGCTATCGCCGCATGCCGGATTCCGATCAATTTTCGCCGGAATTCGGTCAATTTTCACCGGAATCCGACAATTTTGGCCGAAATCCGGCCGCAGATCGCCGGAATCCGGTCACCGGAGGTCGGAATCTGGTCGCCGGTCCATGGGCTTCGGACTCCGGTCACCGGCGGCCGCCGAAATGCAGTATTATGGCCTTAATTGATGTTGTATTTTCGAAACATAATACAACATCATAATACAACATGGGGAAGGAACTTATCGGGCATTATGAAACTTTTTTAGAACTTATTGGGCATAGTCCCAAAAAAATATTGTCCAAAAATGAATGAATGTTTTTTAAATAACTATCCTTAAATTTGTTGTATCATTTTTTTTCCATATTTCACTTTATAGGGACGGAGGTAGTAATTATTTTGCTCTATTTGGTATAAGAAAGTATGTTGTTGGTTTGGTTATCTCTTGTGGATTACAAATATACTAACCTCTTCAAACTTGTGGAATGTAAAACCGATAGGTTTCTATTCAAATTCACCGGAAAAGAGGAAGAAATAAACCTTTTGGGTGATGGAACTGAGAAGGCTGAATTCAGCAACTGGTCATGGATGTCACCAGAACAAGTGGTTGATCAAGTCGGTGAACTCTTTCTATGTCATACTTTACCAGTTCAAAAGTCAAATAAACTTAACTCAGTTGTCAAACTAACCTGATTTCCGTCCCATACAGGCTGTTGATTTCAAGAAACCCGTTTACGAGGAAGTTGTAAAAGCCTTCTCCTCGTACCTTCAGTAGAAATTTGTTCATCGCTGTTGCTGTCTAGAAGGACCAGTATTCATCACTGTTATATGTACAAATGTGTTCAGTTCCTTCACCCCCTAAGGACCATTATACATTTGTTTAATTTACAGCACTCAAAAGTTATGGAAAGACTGTAGTTTGTTGGAAAAAGATTAGAATCAAGAGTTTAGGGCAATTTTCATGCACTTAAAAGTGATGTCTTTTCCATTTGGTGTCTTGATTAAACTACACTTATACTCCCTCTCCCTCCCTCCCTCCCTGTTCCGGAAAGTTTGTCCCACTTTAACTTTTGTGGCCAAATCAATCAATCTTTTGATCTTAATTTTATGAAAATCTAGATATCCCAATGCGATTCCAAAAATTGTTATTGTTTCACAATTAGCAATACTATCAATAAACATTTTTTGAAACAGCATAAAGATATCTAGATTTTCATTACATTATAACATTATGGTCAAGTGCAATTGATTTAACCATAAAAGTCAAGGGGGACAAACTTTTCGGGACAGGGGGGCAAAACAAGAAAAACGAACGAAAATGCAGGCTTGATAATGGGGACACAGGAAACTTAAATCATACACGATATGTGGGATTGATAGCAAGGAATGATTCGAATGAACTGATGATGAAACGTTTTTAGAATCAAACATTGCTCTTGTAGGTTAAGAATGAGGCAGGGGAACAGTAGCTAGAGGCCAAGACTTCTCCAGTAGAGGTTACGTCAGAGAATGCCAACTGAGATCTCGCTAGCGGAAGGCTCCTGCAGAAACTTGACCTGCATTGCAACCGATTTAACGTGAGAAAATAAACACCATTAGTTAACCCGAAAAAACAGAGAAAGTGCATATGGGAAAGTATTTTCTCAAAATCAAACGCTTAAGCTTAGCTTCTCCTTAGGAAGGGTAGCGTTCTCAAGGTCTTAGTAACAGGGGCACGTAAAACTTGGTTTCACTAAAATGCAATAGGCATGAGAAAATGCAGAATCTAGAATGAGCGACATAAATAGGAAAAATCTTGGATGTATGAACATAAATGTCATATTTGTCAGAAACTTTGTCCCTAAATGTTCTTCTACCAATATTTTTTTCACTAGTCATTTTATACTTGCAAAACTAAATGTTTGGAAAGTGGATAACTAGAATATTTTATGCATCTTTGTCAATTCTTTTGCCATTTAAAAAAGTAAACATTTCCGCATGTCCCCTAAATGAAATTTGGAAATTCGACCTCTTCAATTTTAGAATGTGTCAAGATAGATTCTGCATTGCTTGCTATTAATAGAGCTATAATTGTTGGCCACTACGAATACCAATTACAAAAAGAGGAGGTAACAGAGTTGTTCCAATTGGACATCGTACTTTCTTGGACCTAACTGATTCCAACAGCAGTAAAAGAAATAGAAAATTAAAAAGAGAACTGTATCTAATATCGAAAAAAGAAACTATTGCATGTGCTAAGAGACTTTCATATAATAGGAAACTAGGAGTCTTCGTTGAATATAGAAGGAAAAGGGACAAAGTAATTCTAATCCCGTGAATCTATTATCTTAACCAATCAACACCCAAATTTGAAGATGGAATACAGAATCGACCGGTAGTATAAAAACTTGCTCGAGTGGGAACATACCTGGCAGCATCAAGCAATTGGGTAGCAATGTGCTTCCTCCTCATAGCTGGTGAAACCCAGATGGCTCGGATCCCACAAGCAGCAGCTACAGCTTCCTTGTCAAGAAATATAGCTCCACTGACATTCTCTGCAGTTGCATCAGCACCACAAATGGGAGATGTTCTTGTTGCACTTTCCCTTTGGAATTTAATATCTTCAGACTGTAGTACAACTGTATTAGCCTGGCTCCTGATATCATCGGTGACATCAGGGCTTTGTGGAGTGAATGAGCTTGAAAAAACTCGGTAGGCCTTCTTTATGGGCTCTGCCACTAGACACCCAACAATTCTCAGATTTAAAATAAATAGGTACACCTGGCGCGATAATAAGAAATGGATTGCTGAGAATTCAACTCATCCAAGTTGACACTATAAAAACCAAATAAAGGAAAGTGGCGGAAGGATTTTTTTGAAAGGGGGAAAATCATTTTTTAAAAAAATTGCACTAACTAAAAGGGGGGAGGGGACATTATTGTTGTATTTTTTGTTGACATGAATGGAGGCATTTTGCACTAAAACCTCGAAGTGTAATAATATTTTGCAAAATTTATACTACTAAAATGTTACTTCCTCCGTCTCATTTATATTGGCCACATTGGTCAACACAAGTGAACTTTGAACAAACATTAATGTCAATCTAATCATTCTTATGAAATTTTATAAATTGTTATAAATGTATCACTTAATTATTTATCAATAATATTTTTTAGAATTTCATTATGATTAGATTGATATTAATGTTTGGTCAAAATTCACTTGTGTTGACCAATGTGGCCAATATAAATGGGACGGAGGGAGTAATTTTTTAGGATCAAATGGGGCAGCTGCCCCCATAAGCCATGCTTAGCTCCGCCCCTGACATGGTATACAAGAAGAAGAAGAAGAAGTAGGGAACATACTACCCAACCTTGCATAGCTTATTAGTAAGCCAACCACTACCAAGCTCCATCTCCATCATCTCCACAACTTTCTGAACCTGCCAATGCATAATCGGTTAAGCATAGAGTTTTTCTATTTATGAGATTTTTTCCACGAGGGAGTGAAACCTTTTTTCTGTGAGCAGGCGGGTCATTATCCAGCACTAAAATTATGCGTCCACCACCAGTTGAAGGTAGGAAAACAACCCTTTCATTTTTCCATCCCTGGAAATTGGAGCCAGAGAAATTAGCATCAATATGACCGACATATAAACTAATACAAGGAATTATAGGTGGATTACCTTAAATTGGATGCCATGAGTAAAATCCTTGTGAAATTCCTTGTGAAAACTTTCATCTCCTTCATCCCCACAAGCATACTTGAAACCACATATTGAACAGGTATGTAGAAGAAAATCGGATTGTCCCAAATCTAGGTGAAGTTGAGCATAGTTTCTCTTCTTGTTCTGAATTTTGGAAGTGGTTGTGGTTGGTTTCAATGGAAAATCTAAACCACAATCTCTTGACTCGTATAGAGAGCCACCGCTAGTGTTGCTGCATAAGGGAAAAAAAAAAAAGATATATGGCAAGTATGTGAATCTTAAGATAGTACTTTTTCCTCTTTGAAACTACTTGATTCTTTCTTTCTTTTTATTTTTTTTCCTTTACTCGACAAGATATAAAGTATGAAAAATAGATGAACGTATAATAGAAAGACAATCATCAATCCCTCTAGTTAGAGGAGGCTCAGGAAACCAGACAACACGATGAAGCACTAGCAGTGCCTTTCAAATAGATCCATATGCAATTAGTATTAAAGGAAAAAAAGCCACTCTTGTAATAGATCACGGCATTAATAAATAAAAATCAATTTTTTTTTTAAAAAAAGTAATAATATCAGAGCTGAAGTATCTCACTGCAGACCCTAACATACAGTGGGGGATACTCAAAGTAATTTGGATAGAAGCCTAGGCTTCCAAAATAAGACTTTGGATTGGAAAAGAATTGAACACGACAGCTACTTGTTATTCGCTTACGTGCGAACTTTTTTATAACTCACAAGCCAAAAATTGATCTTGAACGGTATAAACCGAGCTACGAACATGGGCTTGCCCGAACTTGGGCCCAACTATATTGGGCAGTGGATATTCTAATTATGAAGTATTAGGGCCGAGTAAGATCTTCCTCGTATGCCGAGGAACATTTATCTCGGCCTTCTATCATCATTTTTGGGCCGCCATGTCGGAATTACCGAGGAAAGAGAAGTTATTTGCTCGGCATATATCCAAGTGACGAGGAAAGAAAATCATTCTCCCCGGCATATCTCCGTGTCGGCCATTTACCAAATGACGAGGAAGCAAAATCATTTTCCTCGGCTTATTTGCCAAAGGCCGAGGAAAATCATTTGCCTTCCTCGGCGTTCCGGCTAGCAATTACAATCTTTATTCAACAAGGATTATACAGTTGTAATCCAATCAGGATTACAATTACCAATATCAATTCAAGTCGAACAATGACTCCTTAACAGATATAATTCTCTTAAGATTATATCTTATCTCTCTACAAGTTCACTCCAACATGGATTCTATCAATCCATTCCTATAAATACAAGCCCCATGGCTCATTAATTGGTACGTTACTTTTTACATTGGAGAAACTCTGTCAATTTGATTTCTCTAATATCAACCGTGAACTTACTCTCACGTCGGGGGGTCTTTAGCCGGATCCGCCCCGGCTTAGTTTACGTGTTTTCTCTTATTTTCGTGCCTTGCAATCGCCGGAGCATTCAACACTTGGATTTGGGCTGTTTTGACGATTTTGGCATCATCAATTGGTTCCATTGCTGGAACTCGATTCAAACACCCTTTGTTTGGCCTGGAAAATCTCGCCTGAGAAGCTATTTTCCGTTGGATTTGTTCTTGATCGGAATCGGAAATTTTTGCTCCGATAGGCTCTGTTCTTGATTCGGTCGGAATTTGTAAACTCCCACCGGAAACTGCATTAATTCGGCCGGAAACTGCTAGTTCACGTCTGAAGCGAAATTTGTGGCTTGAATTTTTGTGTTGGAAGAATTACAATTGGCTATTTGTTTGTGATCAAAATTTACCCTAAATTTAGCCATAAACTCGGTTCGGGTGAAATTGTGATTTTTGGAAAATTTCGCATTTAATAATCTGTTTGTAATTCATAATGGACGGACAATTCACAAGTGTTACAGCTGAGGATCCCACCCAAGTGAATGGGGGAAACACTGGAGCCGAGGAGCCACTGCCTCCTCCTCCTCCTCTACCTCAGACCGATGCCATTCCTCCCCTTGCCATGACTCTTCGTTCCATGGGTCAGGCAAATGCCGAGGGAGAGGGCAATGACCTTCCTCGTCCTACTCGTCCTCGTGGGAAGCAAGCAGGAAGGAAGAAAACAAAGAATGCCGACGCCGGTCAAGCGGGAGGATCTCGGCCCGTTGACCGTCGCTCTTTGTTACACAAACAAATGGAGACTTTGCGAAAGGATGTATGAAACACAAGTTGCTCTGTTGCAAATGGACCCCGGATCATTCCATGGCTCCATTCATTGTACCATCAATGGGCCCACCTTTGAGAAAGGAACAGGGGAGAGCATCGGGCTCCTCCCGAAGGCTGGCTGAACTACCACTGCCACTCCCTCAGGGATTCTCCTCGTCCTCGGCATAACAAGAAGCATAAGGATCCTCAAAGTGGTCGACCTGAGAAGCCAAATAACTCCTAGGGGAAGAGGAAGTGAACTCCAAGGACCTAAGGACAAGACTCGCCTTGAATAGGCGCCTATCCCTGCTCGCCTCATCTGACCCCGAGGCGTCCGCGTCTCCTCGAGCTCGTCGGCGAGATTCTCCTCGTCCTCGTCCTCGTCGTTCGGATTCTCATCGTCCTCGTCGACCGGACTCTCCTCGTCCTCGGCATCGAGAATTTGCTAGGCCAAGGACCCCGCAGCCCTACGGGATGATACTTGGCGCACAAGACACGGAACCAAGACGTGATAAGGCCCCCTCCAGGACGTGATGGCCACCGACATGAAGCGGAGCATAGTAGGGTGAATGATCGCCCTAAAGACAAGTCGATCGAAGCTCCCAACGAAGCACTCGCTCAAGCGGTGAGAAGGAGATAGAAACAAAGCAATGGGAGCCGTTGAAACAAAAATTTGGATGATATGGAGAGGGGAAAGAAATATAATGACGACGATTATGATTGGGCCACCCGTCCGTTTTCCTTGAGGATAAGCTGCGCACCTCCCCATCCTAACCTCAAGCTCCCAAATTTCGAGAAATATAACGGAACCACCGACGCCAAGGACCATGTGCAAAGTTTTGAACAAACCATGAATCTCCTCACCACTGCGATGACTTGCTCTGCAAAGCTTTCGCGAGCACCTTTTCGGAACGGCTTTGACCTGGTTCCGTGAGCTCAAGAAAGGTTGCATCGATTCTTTGGAGGGGCATGAGGAGAATGTTCTTAGATCATTTTGCCACTACCGGGAAGAGGAAGATGAGATTAACCGACTTGGCCAACATTGAGCAAGGGAAGGGAGAGACCACCCTCGGCTACTACAATAGGTTCCGAAAAATGGCGGATCCAAGTCGAAGAAAGCCTCGGCGATAGGGAGGTCATAGTTTGCTTCAACTGCGGGTTAAAATCGGCCCCCTCATTTATGAACTCTCGGCCAGGGGAACCTAGTTCCAAGGCCGAATTGTACAAAGTGGCTTATGCCATTTCCGTAATGGCTGAAGACAAGACAAAGAAAAGGGGAGGCGACAAGACGGAACTGAAGCAACTAACTCCCGACGAGAATGACAACGGGAACGGCAAGGGTTCCAAAGGAAAGAATAGAACCGAAGCGAGAAGCTGGAGTTCACCCCTCTTACAAAGCCCATCTCCGAAATCATGCGGCTAGTGAACCTTCCTCCACCTCGTCCCATCGATCACCCAAAATATCCCCGCAACAAGAACAAATACCGTGATTTTCACAAGGACAACGGCACACCACCGATGGTTCCGGGCCCTTAAGAAGATAATCCAACAATGGGTTGACGAGGGAAAGTTAGACCGTTATGTCATGAAGAAAGATGGCAAGCGGCGGAAGCAAGAGGAGAGTGAAGATGACTCCAAGAGTGAGGATGAAGATCGAAGGCCTCCTAGGGCTAAGCTACATGTGATCCGTGAAGAGGTGACCTCCACCGAAAGCTAAGGGACCGGATCCACGAGCTAAGCAAAGTATACCATGTCCCTGCTTGGATCCATAAAGCGTAAGAAATCATTAGTTTTTCTCCGAATGAGTTGGCGGGAAGTCGAGCGGCTACTCGTGAGCGGCCATTGGTCATCAAGGGTCGAATGTGACAATGTTGAATCCGAAAGACTTCTTGTTGACACGGGGGCCTCCCGTGACATCTTGTACTATTCGGCCTTCCAACAAATGGGGTTGAAAGACACCGCTAGAGCCATATCATGGAAGGCTTGAAGGATTCACCAACCATAAGGTTGGAGCAAAGGTAGCAGTAGAACTAGAACTTCGAAGTCGGCGATCATCCCTTCCGAGCCAAAGCTACGTCACTTTTATAGTCATGGATTTGACTAGTGACTATCATGCGATTATCGGCATTCCAAGTCAAGCCAAACTTGGGATGGTAGCCTCCCTTCCTCACCAACGAGTTAAATTTCCCACTCGTCTTTGGCATTGGATGCGTGAGGGCAACCCCCAAAGATTTCTTGGAACATGTTGTCAAGAGCCGAAAAAGTCAAAAAGCGTGGAGATAGATACGCCAGGAGAACATCAAGATCACCAAATCTCGAGAAGACCACGGAAACTAGCTCTAGAATGAACTATATCCGTGAAGTATGGGAAAGTGAGGAAGAGGAACCTATGGTCCTAGAAATTGTGGATGACCAAGGCATAACTCTACCCACACCTGGAAGAAGAGCCTATGGTCCTAGAAGCTGCGGATGACGAGGCATAGTTCTACCCATCTCCGAGGAAGACCCCATTCTCGTCAATGACCCGAACTCGGGGGCCAACCATGACTCGGGGAAGAACGATCTTCCGGACATCGATAAACTTATGGAGGAAGAAGGCCTCAATGTAAACGACAATGAAGGGAGGAGAATCGAGAGAGATCATCATCGAATCCACGGAATTTCGAGACGGACCGAAATGAAGCACGTAGATGAGCTAGAAGAGGTAGTCATTAATCCCGACTATCTGAACAAAAAATCAAGCTAGGAGGCCGGCTATCACGGGAAGAGAAAGAAAGAATCATATCCCTCTTGAAAAACAGTCTCGACGTCTTTGCTTGGAGAGTCGAAGACATGAGGGGATCAATGAAGAAGTAGCCCTCCACCGCTTAGAAGTTGATCCTTTAGCGAAGACCATCTCCCGCACGAGGAGAAATTTTGCGAGGGACAAGGAGGAAGCTATAAAAGAAGAGGTGCGAAATTACTCGGCGTAATAGGAATAATTCGCGAAGTCAAATACCCGTTTGGTTGGCTAATGTCGTTATGGTGAAGAAGCAAAATGGGAAATGGCGTATGTGCATAGACTTTCTTGATCTAAACAAAGCACGCCCAGGACGGTTATCCTCTCCCGAGAATCGACAAGTTGGTGGACTCCATTTCGGACACCAAACTCTCGGCTTCTTAGATGCCTACTCGAGGCTATCATCGAGATAAAAATGGCGAAAGAAGACATCGAGAAAGGCGCCTTTCAAACACACATGGGGAATTTACGCTACATCATGATGCCTTTTGGGCTCAAGAATGCTGGTGCCACTTACCAACGGATGGTAAATCAAGTTTTTGCAAGTCGAGATAGGTAGAAACATGGAGGCTTATATTGATGACATGGTCATAAAGACCAAGGAAGGCGGCCACGTTCTGACCTAGAAGAGACCATTCACAACCTCCGAGCAAACAACATGAAGGCGAATCCAAGCAAGTGCGTGCTCGGAGTTACTGCAGGAAATTTAAGGGCTTCATGGTTTCCCAAAGGGGGATTGAAGCAAACCCAGAAAAGATCAAGGCGCTCATTGACATGAAGGAACCTACCACCATCAAGGAGGTTCAAAGACTTAATGGAAGAATTGCAGCCCTTGGAAGATTCATCGCCAAGTCCGCCGAAAAGTCACTGCCTTTCTTCAAGATATTGAAGGGTACCAAGAGCTTCTCTGGACTCTGAATGCTCGGAAGCGTTCCTCCGGTTGAAGGAGTACTTGGGTTCCCCTCCCTTGCTTAGCGGTCCGACTAGGTGAGATGCTATACGTCTTCCTAGTTGCCCAGCGATCACGGCTGTCGCATTGTCTTAGTTCGAAAGGATGAAGGAATTCAGAAGCCCGTCTACTATGTCTCAAAGGCCCTGTCCGATGTAGAAAGCAGATATTTTAATGTGGAGAAGATAGCATACGCACTAGTCATTGCTTCAAGGAAGCTGCGTGCATATTTTTCCGCACACCCTATCACCGTCTACACCAACGAACCATTGAAGAAAATCCTTCACAAGTTGGACGGCTCGGGACGTCTCCTTAATTGGTCAATCGCTCTAACGGAGTTTGATATCACTTACCAACCAAGGAAGACCCTCTTAGCACGGCCTTTGGTTGACTTCATGGTCGAGGCGCCTTTATGGGTGAGCATCTCCCCACCTCCGGAAGCAAAACGCGCGGAGGAAAAGACTCTCCCATTGAACTCCCATCCAATTGTTGGATCACAGTATACGGACGGATCGGCTACCAAGGAAAGAAGCGGAGGCTGGAGTAGTACTAGCAAGCCCGGAAGGAGAATATACTATACAAGATGCCATCCGCTTCGGGTTTCACACTCTAACAACCAAGCCGAATACGAGGCTCTCATATTTGGCATTGAGTTGGCCTCCTTCTATGGAGCAACTAAGGTGGGTGCTTTACGTGACTCCGGCTTGTTGTCAAACAAGTGAAGGGAGAATATAACACTCAAGATGTCACCCTTGCCAAGTATAGAGACTGGTCCTAGATATGACGAAGAAAATGGAATTTTTCGAGCTCAAGCGAATAGGAAGGGAAGACAACCAAGTCGCAGACGTTCTCTCCAAACTAGCCACCATGGACGTGTCTCCTTCGGAGACCAACCCATATGTAGTTTATGCCGAGGAACTGCGTATGAAAGATTACAAGTCATGCTTACGGACGAGAAAGAGAGATCTTTGGATCGATGACTACATCGAATACATTGAGAAGGAGAAACTCCCGAGAAGATGATGCTCGAGCCAAGCTTATCAAGAAGAGGTCTCCAAGATTCGTGGTGATGAACGGAGTCCTCTCTGAAGATCTTTCACGAAGCCCCTGCTAAGGTGTGTCTATCCCAAGGAAGCGAGAACCTCTGGCGAAGTACATGAAGGTGTTTGCGGCGGACACCGGGGGCGAGAACCTTAGGCCGACAAAATCATATCGCTAGGTTACTGCCGGCCAAACCTAAGGGAAGACGCGCACGCCTATGTTCGAAAATGTGACAAATGCCAAAGGTTCTCGACATTCCAAGACTACCCGCGATCGAGCAAACACTTGTAATACCTACGTGGCCATTTGATATGTGGGGATCGACCTCATTGGACCCTTCCCACCCGCCCGTGGTAATTGCAAGTACGTGATAGTAGGCTGTTGATTACTTCTCCAAGTGGATAGAAGCGAAGGCATTGGCCAAGATAACGGAAGAGAATGCGATCAACTTTGTTCATGACAACATACGGTGCGAGATTTGGCCTTCCGCATACAATTGTTTCGACCGTGGACTCCAATTCTCCACGGCATTTACAACAGAGTGGGAAGAGTCAAAGTACGCCATGCAAAATCTTCGGTTAGCGAGACCCCGAGGCAACGGTCAGCGGAAGCCGCCAACAAGCGGTCCTAACCGCCCTCACCAAGAATCTTGAAGGTCGCGAGGTAGATGGTTGGACGAACTTCCTAGCTTTATGGGGCATTCGCACAACCACCGGGGGCCAACCAGGGAAACCCCATTCGCACTAACCTTCGGTTACGAGGCTATGGCACCAGCGAGAGATGGCCATCCCTACGGTAAGGAACTCCCATTATGATGAGCAAGTCAACAAGGTCAATAGGCTCCTAGACCTGGACACGATAGATGAAAAACGACTAGGCTGCGCGAGATGAGGATGGTGAATTACAAGCAAAGGACCAAGGCATATCACGACAAGAGGGTCATCAAAAGAGTATTCCAAGTTGGCGATTGGGTACTTAGAAAGATCGAAGCCACTTTGGTCGGAAGGCGTAACGAGAACAAGCTCTCCCCAAATTGGGAAGGTCCCTATATCATCACTCAAGTCATCCGAGAAGGGACCTACGGATTGAGAACCAAGGAGGGAAAGGACCTCAAGCATCCGTGGCATTAAACAACCTTAGAAAATATTATCACTAGTCTAGTTTATTTTGCAATAGATTAGCTCTTTATTTTCTCGTCTCTTATTTTCGGTCTTTTGTTTTCTTTTTGTCTTTTTAGTTGATAGGATCGCAGTTCTATGTAATCGCACTTCAGCCGCTATGAAAGCAGTTTCATCCAACATGCAAAGCAACTATCGCCTCTTCACCCCAAAGACAGAAGATGAGGACATTACCTCGATTCTCCGATACACCATAGCCAAGACCAAGGATCTTCCTTGGCACGATGGCTTACCAACAGCCAAGACGAGGTTCACTCCTTGGCACGATGGCTTAACAATTGCCAAGACCAAGGATCCTCCTTGGCACGATGGCTTAACAATTGCCAAGACCCGAGGATCCTCCTTGGCACGATGGCTTAACAATTGCGAGACGAGGATCCTCGCCTTGGCGATGGCTTAACAATTGCCAAGACCAAGGGATCCTCCTTGGCACGATGGCTTACCAGCGGCCAAGACCAAGGATCTCCCTTGGCACGATGGCTACACACTGCCAAGACCAAGGGACCACCTTGGCACGATGGCACTCAATATATCTGTCGAGGGCCCACCTTGACTCGGGATACCAGCGGCCAAGACCAAGGAACCACCTTGGCACGATGGCTTACAACTCTTCCGATCGAGGGTCCATCTTGACTTAGGAGACTAACGGCGAGGCCGAGGACTTTCCTCGGCCTAATGGCTTGATAAACCTCCTACCATGAATCTACTCGATTCGGGATTACAACATTGGCCGAGGAAAACTTCCTCGGCCCAAATGAAGTACGAGTATAGTTACAGTAGAGGAATCTTCCTCGGCCTAACCACTTTGCTCCACAAGGAACAAGGGACCTTCCTCGGATCCCACCTTCCTAAGGCTAATGCATAGCATACCAAAATATAACCAAGTCAATGAAGTGACAAGAATAATGACAAAGGATTTTTCATTGATATTCAAATGGAATTACGAGATCCTATTGTCTATTACAAAAAGCAAAAAAGGAAAAAGCTATCCTACGATTGGTGCACATCATCAAAAGGCTTGTCGGCCGGTCTTGATGATAGTACGGGGGAGGAAGGACCGTTTGATTAGTGGAGGCATTATTTTCCCGGTCCCTCCTTCCACCTCGGCCTCTAGGTCCTCGGGCTCGTCGGCGTCTTGGATCGCCTCCACCGGGTCTTTAATATTGCCGGGGACAACGAAGCCGGCTTCCACACTTCCTGCAAGCATGGGCATCCTTGGCGGCCATCGGCTCCATGTTGCTCTCGAGAATAAGGGACCAAGTGATGGAGTGCCACGACCTCCTCGGCATATTGATCCCCGCAAATTAGGCTGGGCAATCTTGTTGATGTCCAAACCGGTGGAGGGATCGGCTAAAATGCTCCGGGCCAAGTGGAGATAGCCATCCTCAAACATGGTGGCTGTTTGCTCGTCCACGGCCTCTCGAAGGCCGAGCTAGCCATCATCGGTTCTTTGAAAGCCGAGCTCTCCTTGAACCGAGCTACGGCCTCCTCCTCCACTAGGCGGAAGGGTAGCTTCCGAGTCCTCGGCACTTGGCCTCGGCTTCATCGGCCTTGGTGCGAAGCTCGGCCTTATCAGCCTTGGCTTGGGCAAGTTCTTCATTTTTGAGCCGGAGATGTTCCTCGGCTTTTGACCTTTCTTCCTCGGCCCTTTTTACCTCGGCCTCAACCTTGGCCTTGGCCGCCACAAGCTCAGCATCCTTGGCCTCCTAAAGTTTAGCCAAGGAAGACTTGTCTTTCTCGCTCTTTGCTTGAGCAGCCTTGGCCTCATTCAGACGCCTTGTCTTCTTCTTGGCCAGCACATTCTCGTACGCCGTGACAGAAGCCAACTGAAAGATAAATCATCATTAAGAAGACAAATCCAATACCAAAGACAATAACCCAGAAAGGTATCAACATTTACCTCGGCGATCAAGAGTCCCTTATGGCAAAGCACGGTATCCTCGTTGGGACCCTCTTTGCAAAGGGTTTCGTAAGCATCCTCGTCCATAGCCCTTTGGATAGGAGCTCGGCCCAATCTAACTAAGGGTCCCTCCCTTGCCAACAGGGGGAGTCCCCTAAGACGAGGAATACCGAGGGACATACTTTTGGCCAGCTCGTCGGCCTCTTCACGATCTTGAGCGGATTGAACGGTCGAGGAGGGAGAGCATCAACATTAGGGGCCGCACTGACGCTTGCCCGTTTAGCCGCCGGCTCCTCGGCGCTAGCACTTGGAGTTCTTTTGGAACCTGACCTCCTTTGGACGAGGCTAGCATCCTCGGTTGCCTCTTCCTCGGCATCAACATGGAGGTTATGCCCCTCTACAGTTGATGGATCGGTTTGGTTGTCAGCCGCCGGTTCCTCGGCATCCACTTCCCCGTGCAATTTAAGGGGAAGGGGTTGGTCAGTCTGGACATTAAGGATGAGGTTACGTGCATTAGCATCCTCCCTCCTTTCTGTCAAGGCGGCTTTCTTGCTCAACCTCCTCTTCCTCTTCACGAGCTCTTGGGGACTAAGTCTCTCCATTGCAAGGGCGGCTTCTTCCTCGGCGGTTAAATCTGTAAAGACGAGGAAGAAATGGTCAAGTACGAGCAAGGAAATTCAAGGTCAAGTACGAGCAAAATAATATGACGCAAAAATTACAAGTGTCCAAGATAAAAATTTACGTCCAACAATGTTAGGTGCTCCAATACATTGGTCACGGGGACGCTCATCATGGCACCTAATACAATCCTCGTGGAACACGAAGCCCGGATGTACCGTCCAATCGTTGAAGCGACGTCCTCTTTTAACATTGACGAGGGAGCCACCCGTCCTCGTTCCCGCATCAATCCTGCTGGATATAGAAATGATCCGAGGATTCAACTTGCTTCCAATCCGGGACCCTACCACGGCAAACTCTTCCGGGCGCTTGATCAAATCTTTGGTCCACCCGTATTGTTGGACGGCAAAGGAAGATGTTGGATCATCACAAGGAGATTGGAACTCCCAGCCTTGGCGGCTCTCAACGCGGATAACGTGGTTATCCCAGCCTGGAACTTTACTGGACATGGGAAGAAGCAACTTAGGTTTCCTATTGGCACTCCTAATAACTACAAGCCATTGTTCCTTGATGACTTGGACAATGTAGAAGTGACGGAAGGCTCCCATGGTCGGCTCATAGCCTAAACTACGGCAGAGGATGATGAAGCTAACCAGAACCCTAGTACCATTGGCTCCTAGCATGGCCGGCACTGCCTTTACATCATCCAAAAACTCACAAATAAAGGGGTCTAGGGGAAGACGGAGTCCCTGTTGAAACTGTTTGAAATAAAAATGGACGTAGTCTTGGCTATAATAGAAGGCCGTCTCTTCTTTTTCCGTCTTCGGCTCGATCTTGCCCATATAAGTTAATTTATATTCAGCACGGTCCACTTTGTATTTGGTGTGCAGCCTCTCAACCATGGGATCCCCAGGTTTTGGTGCCCTCTCGATTTGCTTTCCTCGGCTACCTGCTCCTCGGCCTCTTCTTCGGACAAGGCGGGCATCAGCTTGCGCACCTTCAACGAAGGCGTTAACTATTTGAGTAGACGAGGAGGGCTCTCCTTCTCTTCCCGTCATATCTGCATAAGGACGAGGAGACAAAATTATTTACCTCGTCAATGGCTGATTAAATGACGGGAAAGGAAGATTCCCCTCCTCGTCATTCCATAAGGCCGAGGAAGGAAGATTTCCTTCCTCGTCATTTCATAAGGCCGAGGAGGGGGCCGTACCTCTCAGACGCTCACGCATTTCGCGATTGGAGGCCGGGTAGAACAGTTCGATGTGCTCCACCATCTCAGCCCTATCCCCAAACACTATAATATTTGGTGACCGGAATCAATCCTATCTATTCTTGTGGAATGCAGGGTATTGGATGAATAAACGAGAGCGACCATAACCCCTCAGCTTGCTTATATCATCCAAGTTCAGCATCAACCATGGACCCCTTTCTCGTCGATAAACCCTCGAATTGCCCGTATGATATCCATAACGGAATCGGGGGGAATGGTCCCAAGAACGAGCCATTTCTAAGGGGAATCAAAGATTAAAGGGGAAGTTCATTCAATATTCAAAGAAGTTTAACAAAATACAGAGAAAATCAAAAATTTGAAATCTTGAGAGTTTGAAACAAAAATTCGTGAAGAAAAGATTGAATCTTCAATAATGGCGGTTCATGTTCTTGATTCACATATGATTTCTCCTAACAACCCTAGAAGAAGCTAAAGCATCAATGGAATTCGTGAGAAAGGAAGAAAATTCGTACTGAGTTTACAAGAACATTGGAATCACTGCTGAGAATGCAACTTCGCCGGAAAAATAGAGCTCGCCAGGAAACCGGGTTCGAGATCGGCGCTTTGTTTCGCCCGGTGAGTTCTTGCCAAATGCTCTCAATTGCTTGGGGTTTGTAAAGAGTAAAATGAAAGGGGTTTTAGCTTTTATACCTCCCCAAATCGGGTCGACCCATGGGTAAAGCATAAATTCGGGTGAGGCGCCCCAAGAATTAAATGCTAAACACAGTTATCAAGGCGTGACAAGATTGGGGGGCCCCAGGTCATCATCAGAATAGCAACCGTCAGTTACCAACCAATGACACGCGTCAAACACATTCGTATTCCATGTGCCGATGCCGAGGTGACTTTCTACTCGTCTAAGCCAAGCTAGAAAGTCGGGGGCCAGCTGAACGGTATAAACCGAGCTACGAACATGGGCTTGCCCGAACTTGGGCCCAACTATATTGGGCAGTGGATATTGTCTAATTATGAAGTATTAGGGCCGAGTAAGGTCTTCCTCGTATGCCGAGGAACATTTTCCTCGGCCTTCTATCATCATTTTTGGGCCGCCATGTCGGAATTACCGAGGAAAGAGAAGTTATTTGCTCGGCATATATCCAAGTGACGAGGAAAGAAAATCATTCTCCCCGGCATATCTCCGTGTCGGCCATTTACCAAATGACGAGGAAGCAAAATCATTTTCCTCGGCTTATTTGCCAAAGGCCGAGGAAAATCATTTGCCTTCCTCGGCGTTCCGGCTAGCAGTTACAATCTTTATTCAACAAGGATTATACAGTTGTAATCCAATCAGGATTACAATTACCAATATCAATTCAAGTCAAACAATGACTCCTTAACAGATATAATTCTCTTAGGATTATATCTTATCTCTTTACAAGTTCACTCCAACATGGATTCTATCAATCCATTCCTATAAATACAAGCCCCATGGCTCATTATTCGGTACGTTACTTTTTACATTGGAGAAACTCTGTCAATTTGATTTCTCTAATATCAACCGTGAACTTACTCTCACGTCGGAGGGCCTTTAGCCGGATCCGCCCCGGCTTAGTTTACGTGTTTTCTCTTATTTTCAGGCCTTGCAATCGCCGGAGCATTCAACGCTTGGATTTGGGCTGTTTTGACGATTTAGGCATCATCATGCTTTAATTGAGTTATACATAATTTATGACTTATTTTATTCAAAATAAAATTAAACAATTCAAAAATGACTTTTAAAAAATAATAAATCATAAACAATTTAAAATAAGTCAAATCAGGCTTTATAAAATTTATAAAATGGAGGAGGAAAAGATGTACAATGGCCATTTCTCCAAAGTAGAAACATCGATTTAACCTCTCATTTCACATGACTATAGTTTGTTTTCCTACATTTATTTACGCCCCTTTATTTCACATTAATTACACCTTAATCCTCTCTTTTAACTCACACTCCCTTCACTTCAGCCACTCCACTTCTTCTCACAGAGATCTCCAATGGCGAACCTCTCTCTCACTCTCTCTCTCTTACTCCTCCATTTCTCTATCCTCTGCGCCGCCGCCGCTTACACCAATCCTGACTCCGAACCTCTCTTGGCTTTCAAAGCAGCTTCCGACACCTCCTCAAAGCTCTCTAATTGGAACTCAACGACCGACCCATGCACTTGGTACGGCGTTTTCTGCCTTCAGAACCGAGTCTCCCGACTCGTCCTTGAAGGTCTTGACTTACACGGCCGTTTCGACTCGCTTGCCTCATTAACTCAGCTCCGGGTTCTCAGCCTCAAGCGTAACCGACTCACTGGACCCATCCCCGATCTCTCCAATCTCACTGCTCTGAAGCTTCTATTCCTCTCCTACAATGACATTTCCGGAGAGATTCCGGCTTCCTTGCCGTCGTTGTTCCGTTTGTACCGGCTTGATCTGTCGTACAACAATCTTTCCGGCGAGATTCCTCCAACGGTCAACCATTTGACTCATTTATTGACTTTACGAATCGAAGAGAATCAGTTCTCCGGGACCATTTCCGCACTGGACCTCCCAAATCTACAAGACTTCAATGTCTCCGGCAATAGGCTCGCCGGCGATATACCCAACAGTCTTTCCGGTTTCCCTGCTTCGGCATTCTCTAACAACCCGGTACTATGTGGTTTCCCTCTCTCAAACTGTACTAAATCCGAAACCGATCCGACCCGACCCGGATCTTCAGGAGCGATTGCTTCCCCGTTGACCAATCCAACGACCGTAACGTCTACTCCAAGCTCAATTCCAGCTGCAAACGCGACAGTGCCGAACAAACCAACAAATCATCGCCATGGTGGCAAAATAAGCAAAGTCGCCATCATTGCGATCATAATCGGCGATGTTTTGGTCCTCGCCATAGTCTCCCTACTCCTCTACTGCTACTTCTGGAGACACTCGTCCGGCTCAAAACCAAAACCCTCGTCCCACATTCTAGAAGGCGAAAAAATAGTTTACTCGTCGAGCCCATACCCGACGGCGCAACCCGGATTCGAGAGGGGCAGAATGGTCTTTTTTGAGGGAGCGAAGAGGTTTGAGCTGGAGGATTTGCTCCGGGCATCGGCGGAGATGTTGGGAAAGGGCGGATTTGGGACGGCGTACAAGGCGGTGTTGGATGACGGTAACGTTGTCGCCGTTAAAAGGCTGAAGGAGGCGACGGTAGGAGGGAGGCGTGAATTTGAACAGCAAATGGAAGTGTTGGGGAGGTTACGGCACCCTAACGTCGTTAGTTTGAAGGCTTATTATTTTGCTAGGGATGAAAAGTTGCTGGTTTATGAATACATGCCTAACGGCAATTTGTTCTGGCTTCTTCACGGTACGCATACTCATTTATTTTAATATTTGTTTTTATTTTTATTATTCTCTAGAAATATTTTTTTTCAAATTCAATAAATAACTATAATTTTAAGCTTTGGGTTTGAAATTGGAAGACGACATTATTTATTAAGTGATTTCAAATTCCAAAATATTCATTATTGTTATTATACCCGACTCGAACTAGATTAATTCACATTCATTGTGATTGTTTGGATACGAGTGATTAAACTTTGAGAGATTAAAAAAAAAGTCTTCAAATTGCTATTCCCTTCCCCCCAAAATACTTCAGTATAAATTTTGTCCCAAAATACTTGCAATTTTGTAGTTTTTCATAAAATTTTGATACATTTTCCTGATCTACTCTTATTTATGATTAGATAGTTGTTATAGTAAAAACATTTAATTGATTAGATACTTGAAATATTGAAATATTAAAGGATAATTTAGTATATTTGATATGTATTAATTGTTTTTCTTAATACGTGTGAGAAGTGTTTAGAAGGATAATTTAGTACATTTGTTACTTGAAATATAATAAAGGGAGTATTTTAATGACGAATCCAAAGCTTGAAATCGAGTGTTTAATTTTAATGGTGACATAATTAAAGATGATATATTTTGTTTTTGGAGTTGGTACGATTGTTTGAGATTGATTGAAGTGTAAAAGTAAGAAATAGAAACAAGAAAGGAACAAGCTTTGCCTCTTTTAATGATGGAATTCAATTCCAAGAAAGGAAAAGAACCAAAAAGAAATTGGAATTGTGGTCCTTTAATCATCATAAAGATGCTCAAACCTACATTCATGTCATTTTTATTTTATTTATTGATATTCATATCTTTTTCATGTTTCCATTCAATGTTCTGAATTTTGATAGTGTATTGTAATTGAGGAGGAGATTGTGAAATTTAACTTGCCCTGATTTGTGTAGTTACTTTGGGATAAGGGGGGGGGGGGAGGGTGTTTCCCTTGTTCTAGGTTATGGTAAGGTAGCTTTCACCATTAATGCCTACATAGTTAAACAGTTTTTTAGTACAGTGGGCAGTAGTAACTGAAACACTTACTCCTATTTGTAACCTGCAAAAGCTGCTCTCTTTATCTTCTCAGTCCCTTAAAGCACAATGAAATTTCATGTCATAAATAGAACTTGTCTACAGCATATTTGTCATTAATCGCTGTTAAAATTATTTAGCACTTGGGTCCACAGTTTAAACATTCAAACAATGATCAACAACTAAGATTTTGTGCCCCTCAAATTACTCGTGGTATATTGGTATCACCATAGTTGGGTCGGGTTTAGGGCCGGCCCTGTCAGATGGTAGGTATTCCGGATCCTTGCCACTTGATCAACATTTAAGAGTGTGATAGTCTTTTCGCCCCCACACCCACCAATGGAGGCCGTCGATTGTCCATTTGAAGAAGATATAATCTCCTCCATTTGATTAGGAGGCAATCCAAATCTCCAATCAATAATGTTCTGAAATCATGTAAATAGAGACTTTCTTTAACCTATTTTATACTCCCTCCGTCCCAAATAAAAATGTTTGTCGTTCGACTTTTTGTTGAGCTTTTGTGTACAAATCTCCAATCAATAATCTCCTCCATTTGATTAGGAGTATTATTTAACACTTTTATTGGATGGTGATACCATGTATGGAGTATCATAGTTACAATCAATACTAGGGTGAGTTAAAGCCAACACGGTGTCTTATTGCATTTGTGGGTCATTTGGAGGAGAGTTTGAAGCCAATGGCTCAAATAATGCCTCGGCCTGTTGCTAGTGGACATGCATGGGAGATTTATTGGGTTTATTGCCAAATGACCCCGCGTACTATTCTGTTTTTACGTATTAATTTTTGTACTATTGAAATGACCATCATTATATGCGTGCTATTTAAAAAATAACCAAAATCGTTAAAAATGTGAATAATCTTAACGATTTTGGGTATTTTGGTTATTTTTTAAATTGTATGCATGTAATGATGGTCGTTTCGATCATACAAAGATCAATGTGTAAAAATCGAATACTCCCTCCGTCCCGCTCGAAAGGGAACAAATTTCCTTTTTGGGCGTCCCATTTGAAAGGGCACAACCCAAAAATGAAAAGTTTTTTATTATTTCTTTATTTGTGGGACCCACTTGTCATACTCTTACAATAAATATCCACTAACTATGCACTACCCCACTTTCTCTTTCCTACATCACCTTTCACTCACAACATTTATTTCACTATACACTTTTTCTCTTTCCTACATCACTTTTCTTAATTCTCGTGCAAGACACAAACTTTGCCCTTTCGGGCGGGACTAAGGGAGTATTACGCAGGTTCATTTGGCAATAAAATTATATTTTAACAACTCCACCACCACCAGGTCAAAAGCAATTTTTTTATTCAAATTAAAATTATTTTTTAACAACCCTCACCACCCCACCCCACCCCACCCATCAACCCGCCTCCCATGGTCAATTTTTTTTACTCATAGTAAAATTAATTTAATTTTTAACAACTTTCCCACCCAACCCACCCCCCTACTCTTGGCCACCCACCCTACCCCCCCCCTCCCCCATACTCTTGGCTACCCACCCTACCCTATCATCACCCTAGCCTACCATCATTTTACCGTTTATATTTTCCCCACCACCCTATCCTACCCCTACCCCTACCCCACACCCACCCACCTCACCCCTACTAATCCCCACCTCCTACCCTACCACCCCACTGTATTTCTTTCAACTTATCTCAAATTGTGTTTTTATCGAAAAATATTTTCATTAAACACATGAAAATATTTTTCGGAAAACATTTTTCTTACCAAACAGTCGAAAACATGTTTATCTCATTTCCGAAAAACATTTTACAGGAAATCATTTTCCGGAAGTCATTTTACACGAAACAAACGGTGGCTAAAACTAATCTTTTAATTGCAAATGATGCCGGGATATTCCTACTTGCCTAGTCCTTATTTCTAACTTCGCTTCTCTATTCACGGTAGTGCAGTCAAAAGAACATATTTAGGGTTTTTTTTTGTTTGTTCATGGATTGTTGTAGTTTTCTAAACAATAATGTGGTTTTGTTTTGTTCCAAACAGGAAATAGAGGACCAGGAAGAACTCCATTAGACTGGACCACAAGACTCAAGATTGCATCCGGAGCAGCCCGTGGGCTGGCCTTTATTCACAGCTCATGCCGATCACTTCGTCTCACACATGGTAACATCAAATCCACAAACATCCTCCTAGACAAAACCGGGATTGCGCGCGTCTCCGACTTTGGCCTCGCCGCCTTTGCACCACCCACCTCCGCCCCAAGATCAAATGGCTACCGTGCACCTGAATCGGCTGTCGACGGTCGAAAAATCACCCAGAAATCAGACGTCTACTCTTTCGGAGTGCTACTATTGGAGCTGCTAACGGGGAAGTGCCCGTCCGTGGTGGACAATGGTGGTGGTGGTGGGTATGGTGGGGCGGTAGATTTGCCTAGGTGGGTCCAGTCGGTGGTAAGGGAAGAGTGGACGGCGGAGGTGTTTGATTTGGAACTGATGAGATATAAAGATATAGAGGAGGAGATGGTGGGTTTGTTGCAGGTGGCAATGTCTTGTACTGCGGCAGCACCTGATCAACGGCCTACAATGAGTTATGTTCTGAAAATGATTGAGGAGTTGCGGGGAGTGGAGGTGTCACCGGGTCATGAGACACTTGACTCGGTTTCTGACTCGCCCTCAATGTCAGAGGACACTTGTGCTGCCAGCCAGTGATTTAGAAGTTAAAACCTACTTAGAAGTCTTTTTTTTTTTTTTTTTAACAAATTTATTTATTTTCTCAGAATTATTATCTGAGTAATGTAAAGTAGTTTTTTTTTTTTTTTTTCTTTTATATTCTAACTTCCTTTTTTCATTATCTCAAGATGTCTTTAAGGTAAGGAGCGGTAGTTTGAAGCATTAGAAGAATTTCCTTGCACCATCGTACCTACTCATTTCCAGAAAACAAACAAACTATAAAATTCACTGGCATTTTAAACAAAATAGTTTTGGTATAATTTATCATGATATAAGTAGGCATCTCAATTTTGGCCCGTTACCCGTTTACTTGCTTGGCTCCGACTTGTTAATTATACGACTCGGCTTGCTAACATAGTCGGGTTCTAACAAGTCGACCTGATTAACCCGTTAAGTTTGTGGGTTGACCCGTTCCTAACCCGCGAACAAAATGTGCCAAAATCATAAAAGTAACACATGAAAATAAAAATAATGTCGACCCATCTACCTGACTCATTAATTTATCTAGATGTGGCCGGTTCGGTTGAACCGGCGGTTAGCCAATTTAAGCCGGCGGTTTTCAACCTCCAAAACACCAAATCGGAACCGAACCGTGTAACCGCCATAACCGGTTACAGTTTTCCGATTTGACCGGTTAACCGGTTTCAACCTTTTTTTTTTTTCAAATAATATATTTCACATAAATTTTAACAGATTTAAAAATAATTAAGGAAAAAGTTAATTTATAACAGTTTTTGAATAAAAAAGTTAACATTTTGACAGTTTTTGAAAAAATAGTTAATTTTTTAACAGTTTCTGTTAAGTTATATAAAAAAGTTAACTTTTTTTTTCAATTTTTTTTTTGAATAAATAAGACTATTTTAAACTTTTGCTTACTACATACATTTTTTGCAAAAAGTTTTATAAAAAAAATTATGAATTTTGAAAGAAATAAAACTTAACAGTTTTTTGAAAAAAAGTTAACTTTTAATTTTTTTCAATTTTTTTTGGATGACTATTTTAGACTTTTATTTACTACATACTTTTTTTGCAAAAAGTTTTATAAAAAAAGTTATGAATTTTGAAAGAAATAAAACTTAATTTTTTTTAAAGAAACGATAGTATATAAAAGAAAAAAGGGACGGTACCTTTAAATTTTATTAATTAAAATAAAATGACAAAGAGGAGGACAACCAACCTTACCCTTTTATAAATAAGGGAGGACATTTAGGAGCCTTTACCTCAATCTAACTATTACAGTTAAATAAAAATAAACCTAATCTAAAGTCTAAACTAATCTAATTAAAATAAAAATTAATCTAAAACATCATTCATTCATCACTACTTTATGTGGAGTCCTCGACATCGTATTGATATCTTGGATCCAATAGATCCTCATCATAAGGCAAGTCTTGTTGCCTTTTTTCCGCTCTAACCCAATCGTCAAGTAAAAGTTGATGTTTCAAGTTTTCACTTGTTAGTTGGGAACGTCTTTCATCCAAAACATTTCCACCAACGCTAAATGTCGATTCAACCGCCACCGTTGAAGCGGGAGAAGCTAAGACTTCTTGACGCAGCACGGAAGCACGATAGATTCGTGATTAGCGCACTAATCACAAGAATTCTTCAAGCGAAGAACCCTAAAACACGATAACTGGAATCCACCAACAGTAATCTGGAATCTACCAGGAATTAAGAGAAAACTCTTTGAAATAATATATCAAAAACTAAGTTTAACAAAAGCCCTAAAAGTGTTTAAATACTCTATCAAAACCCTAAAAACGAATTAATAAAACAAAGACTAAAATACCCTAATTAAAATCCAAAAATTCAGCAAAAACGGAAACAAGGAAACAGATCGTCGCCGCGGGGTGGGCGCCCGGAATCAGCTCAGGCGGACGCCTGGGAGGCAGTGAGAAAACCTCTCGTCGAACTAAGATGAGGCGGCCGCTTGAACAGGGCTGGGGTGGATGCCTCGGCAACAGCAAGAACCTCCTTTGTTGAATCAAGATGGGGCGGGCGCTTGGCAAGGCCTGGGGCGCACGCCTCAATAACAGATAGAAACCCCTTTGTCGAGCCAAGATGAAGCGCGCGCTTGGGTATGGTTGGGACTGCCGCTTGACCTTCAATTTCTCCTACATCAGTCTCTTCCACTTCTAATGAACTCGACCCCGAGTTCATATCCTCCCCAACTGTTGATCTTTGTTCCCGGATCCCCTCGTTAATTCTTTCCTTCGGCCATGTTGCCCTTTGTCTTCCGTCTCGTACTACACCATTCACCCCCTCTTCAAAAAGGATTCGTCCTGAATCCTTGTCCAACATCTGACATCTTCCATACCAAATAAAGAGATATTTCGAATAAAGCAACTCTTTTCTCGTCCTTGGAAGAAAGAAGAAAACGTGTCCATCCCATTGAAACAAGTATTTTGAATAAATATGACAACGAAGCATAAATATAGGCATGGAAATTTCCTCCAGGAACATTTTACTGAAATTGTCCATGGCTTAGCAAAGTGAGGCGAAACTTACAAAGTGTTGTCAATAGTTTTGATAATACTAATAACAACACAATTGACACCAATTCAAAAAAAAAACAAATCAATAGTAATAAATATAAATTGCAGCGGAAGTAAATAATAATACACAAGAATATAATTTTTATCAAGTTATATAAATATATAACTTGATGGGTGCCGGAGGGCAAGACCTTTCTATATATAATATGAATTCAATACAAGGTCAAAGAAGTTCCCTTAATGATCAATGATCATTAACTCAAGGAACATTAAATGAAGAATTCTCTCTGAATATAAACACTCAAAACCTCACGAAAATATAAAAATCTATATGAGAATTTCGAGTGTCGAACTGAGTGTTGCCAACACTGAATGGCAACACTTGAGAACATAATTCTTTTCTTGTGCAGATTTGCGTTTTCTGAATTGGATGATCTTCAATGAAGATCCACTGCACTATTTATAGGCCACAAAGTCTTGGAGCCTACTCAAAATGATCAGCAACAACCTTGAATTAGTTTCCTCCTTTTTAGCTCCATTTTCCTTTTTTGTAGAAGACTTGGTCTTCTTAGGCTTCTCCACCTTGTACTCCAAGCTGTAGCAGCCTTGTACCTCTATCTTCAGCTCCCCCTGAATAGCTAAACAATATCTCTTTTTGCTTGGTCATTAATTAATCATATAAACACATGTTTATATATTAATTTCCTTCTCTTTTGTAAATAGCGCCTAGCATAGCTCCTTTGACCTGTTCAACCTCATCTAAAGCAGACTAACTACTGTTATATATTTATTAATTACCACGTTTTTATTTGTGAAAAATACAGTAACTATTTCAGTGTTGCCAAATCCAAATGGCAACACTTGTGGCAACACCAGTGGCAACACTGGTATGTGACACAAGGGACAACACACGTTTTCTAACACTAACAATCTCCCCCTTAGTTACGTATTTCTTCACAAAATACAACGTGATGTACATACATACAAAGTTAGTCATGCTTATAACAATATATCTCCCCTTTATATAGATCTCCCCCTTAATAATAAATTTCCTTTTAATGTAAGATTTTATTCAAAAATAAAATCAATGTTGTAACATTTTTCCAACATCTAACATTAATAGGATCACCCTTACAATCTCCCCCTCAACACATATATTCCTGCCATATTCATAAATTATCACTTGGCATTGCCGGGAATATATAATGCTTAATAAGACTCCCATTCAACACATATATTCCAGCCATATTCATAAATTATCACTTAGCATTGCCGGGAATATATAATGCTTAACAAGACTCACTATCGTCAACATCACTAGTGACCACTCTCCCCCTTTTTGTGAAGAAAGTAGTACACTGAATGATTCGATGAGCTGGAGTGAGCTATTGTGGCAGAGAGCTCGCATAGAGAGCCATTGAAACAGGAGTAGGAGGGGAATTAACACAACCAAGCCAAGGGTTGGTGTTTGCGGAAAGTGTTGTCGCATGTGATGTCTTTATAGGAATGACGACACTTGAGACAACACTTGAGGGGGTTATAGGAGAAACTTCCATGGGAGACAAATTTGAGAGGATTTTGATGGGCTAACCATGGCAAATTAAAAAAGGAAGAAGATGAAGACAGCCGGTTGTTTAGAGAGAGAGACGAAGAGAGAGACGATGAGGAAGAGGGTTTTAGGAGGGTGAGAAATTTAAGGGATGAATAGAGAGAAATAATGGGTGATTTGACATTTTCAAAACACAAAATTATTCCTTATCTCAACAAACTCCAACACTGTTATCCGATCAAATTTTATTTTTTTTTAATTTTTAATTTTTTTAATTTTAATTTTTTTAATTTTTTTTCATTTTTTAATATAATAACTAAACATAATTTTAGCAATATCCATAAAATTGTGTTTTTCAAAATTCAAACAAGGAATTTAAAAAAATAGATATTTCTAAATTACAATTAGTTAGACAAAAAAATAAATATTTTTGCTAAAAACCTTTTAAATTTCACAAACTCTAAATATAAGGAAATAGACTTTTGAAAATTTAAAATTTAATTAACAAAAACAAAAACAAGAAAAAAAAAATATAATGTAGCATCTACTAATGTGTTACTAGCAATGTTGCGTGACACACAAGACAACATTTTTAAATAAAATTCCCTTGATATTTTTTCAACATATATAACTTATCATTCCTTAGGCAATTTTTTTTAAGCAAGCTTTACACATTCTTTATTTACAAGGAAGCATCGTAGTAGCGAGCTTCATGCCCCGAGTTTTTTATAAACGTGTAAAGCTATATGTAGTAAGTTTTATACCTTTCAAGTAGGGTACACTGTAGTAGCGAGCTCCATGTCCCTAATACTTAGTATAAAACAACTACATTATACTCCCTTTGGGAATATTTTAACAAGCTTTGCCTTTTTCAATATCAACATAATATAAGTGACTTTGTCACTTTAAGCACGAAGGGGTATTTTATGAAAAAAATGTTAACCTATAGTATATACACATACTAGAACAAAAAGGTCAGTAAATGCCCCTCATTGGGTTTAAACTAAAAAGAATTTTTTTTAAAAATAATTAAAGAAACAAAAATTAATAAAGCATAATATACAATAAAATAATCCAGGAGTTTTTTAAACGAAACACAAACCAAGAGAAGTTTTCAAACTAGAAAATCTCTCGTGGTTAAAACCTTGAATCAAAAACTCATCTTTTAATTCAATAAAAATCCTTTTAGATTCAAGTTTAGATACAAAACAAAAGTGATTTACCTTAACATATTTTACCATGTTTCGGTAATTTACCGGTTCCTTGTGTCTTGTTTGTATCCCATCGTTCAAATCCCCGATCACTTGACTTATAGGATGATTCTTTTGAATTCTCAAATGGGGATCCCTCCTCACTGGATCATTAACTCCTTTGGAGTTCTTATCATCTTCATTTTCTCGCACTGACCGATTTCGTGTTGTCTCTAGTGTTTCCGTATCAATGACAACACTTGGTCCAACACCAGACTCAACATTTGAGGTAACACTTTCTCCAGCAACTTCTTCAAGTTGTTCAACCCATATTATATGAGTGTCTACAACTGATTCACCTGCAATGCTAGCCAAATCATCAAACAAAATATTTCTATACTCTTGAACGATTCTCAATCTCAAATTATAGACACGAAATGCAAGACAATTTTGAGAATATCCAAGAAAAATGGCCTTGTCACTCTTAGAGTTAAATTTACCTAAATGATTTCGATCATTCAATATGAAACAAACACACCCAAAAACATGGAAGTAATGAACATTAGGTTTCTTTCCATTCAAAATCTCATAGGGTGTCATTATTGTACCAGGTCTTAATAAAACTCTATTGAAAATGTGACAAGCCGTGTTCAACGCTTCAGCCCAAAATCTTTTCGAAATACTTTTGGAAAACATCATGACACAGGCCATTTTTAGTAAAATCCTATTTTTCTTTTCGACCACCCAATTTTGTTGGAACCTTTTAGAGGTCGAAAATTCATGGTGAATTCCCTTTTTCTCACAAAAAGTGGAAAATGAAATATTAGTAAATTCTTTTCCATGATTAGATCTTATACGAAAAATAGGCAAGCAAAATATATTTTTGATTTTGAAATGTAAGAGTTTAAACTTATCAAAAGTTTCAGATTTTTCTTTTAAAAAATAGATCCAAGTAAACCTAGAAAAATCATCCACAATGACATAAGAATACCTCTTACCTCCTAGGCTATCTACCTCAATTGGACCCATCAAGTTCATGTACAAAAGTTGAAAATAATGTGTTGTTCCAAAGTGTTGCTCTTGGTGTTGGACAACACTGTGGGTAACACTGGTTTGTTTACATTTAAGGCAATCCCCACACACAGATTTATCTTTAAAAATTAATTTGGGAATTCCTTTAATAGCATCAAACCTAAAAAGTTTCTCCAAATTTATCTTATGGAGATGTACCAATTTTTTATGCCACAAAAGTGTGTCATCAACCTTGGTTGAATTGCATACTTGTTGTTCACCAACAACATAGCAATTGTCACTTGATCTGGTTCATGTCATAACACAAGTGTTAGTATGATCAAAAACTTCACAAGTATTCTTTTTAAATTTTACCTCTAAGTTGTCATCACACAACTGGCTAATGCTAATCAAATTAGCCACCAATCCATTAACGTGCAAGACATTCTTTAAGGCAGGGAATTCGGCAACATCAAGTGTTCCTTTCCCTAGAATATTGCTCTTTCCTCCACCTCCATAAGACACATATCCTCCTTGAATAGGTTCATATTCTTTCAAGAATATTTTTGTTCCCGTCATATGATGAGAACAACCACTATCAAAGTACCATGAACCTGAAATATTAGTCCTCAAAGCAGTATAAACAACATAGCATTTCACTTTTTCTTTGGGTAACCAAGCCCTTTTTGAAAATCTGAATTTCTGTCCACCAGTGTTGTCTCGAGTGTTGCCCTGAAATTTTGGCGACACTTGAGGCAACACTTGCAAACTGGACATTTTCTTTTGAAGAGTAAAACAATCTGATTTTTTATGTCCAGGTTTGTGACAGTATTCACACTTAATGATTTGATCAAAAATATCACTAGAAGTACTACCTTTTTCCTTAACACGCTCTTTTACAAAACTAGTTTTAGTTTCAACATTAAAAAGGGAAGAAGTAATATTTTCTAGTGATTCTTGGAACTCAATACCATCTTTAAGAGGCTTACTCAAGTTGAGTATCTCATCCAATTTGGAGGAAGTGTTGAGTTTTTTGAAGGTTGATTCGGTTAGGTTGAATTTGGCCTTGAGTTTATCAAGATCCGAATCTTTCCTAGTGAGTTGCACCTCTAGTCGAGTCGATGAGTCTTTAAGATCATGATTTTCCTTTGTCAAGAAAATCACAATCTTGTTCTCCTTTTTCCATTCTACGAGGAGAGACTCATAGAGACTTTTTAATTCATTAATAAGCTCTACATTGTCAAGCTCATCCTCTAATGACTCATCCGTATTAAGGTTAACAGAACCATGAAAGCATCTATCATTTGAAAGATTTAATGAATCATACCTGCTGAGTGTCGTGTCAAGTGTTGCCATTTTTTGGGCAGCACTTGAGGCAACACTTCCTGAAGAAGACACATGTGTTGTGTCAAGTGTTGTCATATCTGGGACAACACTTGAGGCAACACCTTCTGTCGAAGGTAGCTCCTCTACCGTGGCCAACATTACTACTTGCTCGGCCTTTTCATCTTTCTCCATTCCTTCCTCCTCTCCATCACTAAGTGATACCCACAAATTTTTGCCCGCCTTTCTCAAGGTATTAGCACATTCATTGACATAGTGACCCCAACCGAAACAAACATGACATTGAATTGATTCAATGTATTTAGGATCAGACCGTATCTTTTCCGAGGATGCACACCTAGGTGGAGTATCCTTTTGATTTGGAGGAGGACCTCTCCTTGGCAAAAAACTAGGTGTTTTGGCCGATTGGTCCTTAGCCTTTACCTGCACACTGTTAAATTTCCTAAGCATGGAATTATATTTCTTTGCAAGTAAAGCTACACTGGTATTTTCATCTAACTCCTCGAAGGCTTCATCTTCATCCTCCACACATGTGTCCGAAGATTCGACTTTTAAGGCAATATTTTTGCCTTTAGAAGCCTCGGTTTGTTCATTGAGATTCATCTCAAAGTTTTTAAAAATGCTCATTAAGGAGTTAATGTCCATAGTTGAAAGATATGGGCCTCTTCAATAGCTGAAACTTTAATATTAAAACGTTCGGGAAGAGTACGAATAGCTTTTGAAACAAGTTGTTTATTTGTAAAAGGTTCCGCTAATACTTGATAAGCATTTGAAATATCAATTAACTTTTCAAAATAAGACGAGATGTCTTCGTTTTCACCCATTCTTAATCTTTCAAATTTACTAGTGAGACCTCTAAGCTTTGTTTCTCGGACACTACCATCTCCTTCACAAAATCTTTGTAAAGTATCCCAAGCATCTTTTGTAGAGGGACTATTTTGAATGAGCTTGAACATATGCATGTCAACCCATTCATAGATGGCATTTAGTGCCTTTTCATTGAAACTAGCAAGATTATTTTCTTCAAGTGTCCATTCGGATTCAGGTTTGACTTGAACGTCACCATCTTCATCCGGATGAAGTAATGGAAGAGAATAACCATTTAAAATAGATCGCCAAGCTCGAAGATTAATTGATTTGATATGCGAGCGTAGGCGAATCTTCCAATAAGCATAATTTGATCCGTCTAAAACCGGTAATCTCTTTTGATTAGGGTTTGCAGGATCATAAGCCATGACAAAAGGATCTAAACACTTAGTATATCAAGTGCTAGGCTCTGATACCTGTTGTGAATTTGGTGGTACCCCCGTTGCAATCAAGACAAGAAATCAACACACCCACAAGCACAAAAAGGAAAGAATCACACACACAAGAACACAAGAGTTGTTTACCCGGTTCATTCAACACATGAACTACGTTCGGGGGCAATTGCCAAGCCAATATGTTATTAGACACCTTCTAATATGCTGCTACACAACTACTAATCTGTTCTAGGTCGTCACTATGCTTATATAGTAATACAAGGAAACCCTAAATCAATATTAAGAAGAGTTCTAATCAAAATAGGAAACAAATGTGCTGCAGAAAATTCTGATCCGACACGTGGGCAGTCGCCCAAGACACCATGGGCGGTCGCCCAAGCAGAAAAAATCCCACGAGCCATGACATTCTGTACACCTGGGCGGTCGCCCACCACCACATGGGCGGTCGCCCATCACAACAGAAAGTCCTCCACATTTTTCCTCCTTAATCTCAGCAACTCCTCCGACTTAGACTCCTTTTTCCTCATAGTTTAGGACTCCAATCCCAACAATCTCCCACCGGAGACTAAACTAACAAGCATAGAACACCTATCAACTCCCACCACGGAGTAAAGACCTTCGAACACATTTCCCCTCCCATATTGGCTTGACACTACCGCACCTCTCCTCAAGTACTAAGGCGAGTTGAAACCAAGCGACGTTTCAACCTCTCCGTGTTAGATGATTCTTGCCTCCCCAAATCAGCTTCTACCTTGATTTCTCCCCGCAAGTCTAACTTCGCCTTCTCCCTCCAGACCCACCTTCCTCGCAATGCTTCCCCTTGAAACTTGGACACACCTTGTTTCTTGCATCGTCTATTTTTGGTCTGAAACCGCTCTCTGTTAGGGCACTTGGACTTCCACACCACGTTGATCAACTTTGTGTCCCCCCTAACATACCGTTTCTTGATGTCTCCCCTTTTTACACCAACAGGCCGGTTCTTTAGCCTCTTGCTCCCACCAGAACGAACATCGACATTGTAGGTAGAGTACAACATCTTCCCCTTAACCCCACGAGCTAACACCTTAGCCCCTTTTGTGACTTCCCAAGACCCACCAATGAAAGAAACACCATACCCTTCACTGTCAAGTTGTACCACAGAAATCACCCTTCTCCTCAAATTCGGAACATGCATCACGTCGTGTAGTTGTAAAACAGCCCCGTTAGGTGTCTTCATCATCACATCCCCCTTACCTTTGATCTTCAATGGTTG
Source organism: Adenophora triphylla var. japonica (assembly GCA_022495995.1). NCBI lineage: Eukaryota > Viridiplantae > Streptophyta > Magnoliopsida > Asterales > Campanulaceae > Adenophora > Adenophora triphylla. The sequence continues at coordinate 28,535 of JAFEMH010002107.1, read as the reverse complement.
ACCATCACCAAGATAGAGAACCCCAAAATCTCCAGTTTTATACCGCTTCATTGATTCTGCATCCCCACTAGCATGATAAGAAGCTCCAGAATCCAACACCCAATCTTCACCCGACTGCTCCTCTCCTAGGATTAATACATCTCCACCATCATCCACCACGTGTGCACCACCATCTTTTCTCGGACAGTCACAACTGATATGACCCAATTCGCCACAATTGTAGCACTTGACCTTTTTCCCCTTTTTCGGTCCTCCCCTTTTTCTCTCCACCCTAAGTGCAGCCCCATCTACGAAAGATTCTCCCCTTTACTCTTTCCTTCGCAACTCCTCTTGAAGGATGAGATCTCTAACCTCCGTATACACCAATGTTTGTTGACGTACTAATCGTTGTGACAGTAACCTCCCAACTATCAGGCAATGATTTTAGTAGAAAACAAGCTAGCACTTCATCGGAGAAAGTAATATCAACACTTTTCAATTGGTCCACCATACCTTTCAAATTGCCGATATGACTTGCCGCTGTCTGCCCCTCTGACATCTTCGCATTCGCAAACCTCTTTATCAAATGCACCTTATTGATATTCGACGGCTTCTCATACATGTCTGACACCATTTGTAGCAACTCCACCGTTGTCTTGACCTCCATAGCGTTCCGTGCAACGTCGTCGGTTAGGGCACTCCTTACCGCTCCTAACGCCTTCTGATCCAACGTCTCCCAATCCCCTTGTGACATGCCTTCGGGATTCTCCTTCAAGGGTCCATGAAGATCCTTACAATAAAGGTAGTCTTCAATCCTTGTCCTCCAAAACGTGAAATTCACACTGTTGAATTTCTCGATTGAGTTCTTCATCTGACTGCTTCACCAAAATCCCCAAGAACGCGATTAAAAAAAAATCAACTAATGAAACTTTGAATCCTCCGAACCAATGCTCTGATACCAGTTGTTGTGAATTTGGTGGTACCCCCGTTGCAATCAAGACAAGAAATCAACACACCCACAAGCACAAAAAGGAAAGAATCACACACACAAGAACACAAGAGTTGTTTACCCGGTTCATTCAACACATGAACTACGTCCGGGGGCAATTGCCAAGCCAATATGTTATTAGACACCTTCTAATATGCTGCTACACAACTACTAATCTGTTCTAGGTCGTCACTATGCTTATATAGTAATACAAGGAAACCCTAAATCAATATTAAGAAGAGTTCTAATCAAAATAGGAAACAAATGTGCTGCAGAAAATTCTGATCCGACACGTGGGCGGTCGCCCAAGACACCATGGGCGGTCGCCCAAGCAGAAAATCCCACGAGCCATGACATTCTGTACACCTGGGCGGTCGCCCACCACCACATGGGCGGTCGCCCATCACAACAGAAAGTCCTCCGCGTTTTTCCTCCTTGATCTCAGCAACTCCTCCGACTTAGACTCCTTTTTCCTCATAGTTTAGGACTCCAATCCCAACAATACCAATTGAAATTGTCTATGGCTTAGCAAAGTGAAGCGAAACTCACAAAGTGTTGTCAATAGTATTGATAATACTAATAACAACATAATTGACACCAATTCAAAAAAAAAAATCAATAGTAATAAATATAAATTGCAGCGGAAGTAAATAAAAATACACAAGAATATAATTTTTATCAAGTTATATAAATATATAACTTGATGGGTGCCAGGAGGGCAAGACCTTTCTATATATAATATGAATTCAATACAAGGTCAAAGAAGTTCCCTTAATGATCAATGATCATTAACTCAAGGAACATTAAATGAAGAATTCTCTCTGAATATAAACACTCAAAACCTCACGAAAATATAAAAATCTATATGAAAATTTTGAGTGTCGGACTGAGTGTTGCCAACACTGAATGGCAACACTTGAGAGCAGAATTCTTTTCTTGTGCAGATTTGCATTTTCTGAATTGGATGATCTTCAATGAAGATCCACTGCACTATTTATAGGCCACAAAGTCTTGGAGCCTACTCAAAATGATCAGCAACAGCCTTGAATTAGTTTCCTCCTTTTTAGCTCCATTTTCCTTTTTTGTAGAAGACTTGGTCTTCTTAGGCTTCACCACCTTGTACTCCAAGCTGTAGCAGCCTTGTACCTCTATCTTCAACTCCCCCTGAATAGCTAAACAATATCTCTTTTTGCTTGGTCATTAATTAATCATATAAACACATGTTTATATATTAATTTCCTTCTCTTTTATAAATAACGCCTAGCATAGCTCCTTTGACCTGTTCAACCTCATCTAAAGCAGACTAACTACTGTTATATATTCATTAATTACCACATTTTTATTTGTGAAAAATACAGTAACTATTTCAGTGTTGCCAAATCCAAATGGCAACACTTGTGGCAACACCAGTAGCAACACTGGTATGTGACACAAGGGACAACACACATTTTCTAACACTAACATATACTATCTTCCGTATCAATCCCATTATCTCTCGGCCGATCTACCTCCCCATCTTCCCCATGATCAACCCTAATAAAACCACCAACAAAAATATCGCCCCATACAAAATTCGATTTTGCAACAAACCAATTAATTCGGACTTCATCCTTCACCTTGGACTCAATAGGGGCATGAACAGGTATGAAAGCATCTGCAGTAACAATAGGACCACATACTTTAACTACGTCATCTGTTGCAGCTTCACCCATAACATCTTCTGTCGCTTCAACAAAGCTGAAAACATCCGCGACTGCACCAACAACCTTTTTTCAACAACTTCGTCATTGACATCAGCAATAATCTTGTCCTTAATAGGAACTACTTGGGTAGTAATTTTGTCAACAACAAGGCTGTTTTCGTCCTCAAGACGCTTCAATTCAGCCTCCTTTTGTGCCTCCAAATGCTGAATTCTTTCCGTATAAAGATCGATTTGGACACCACATCGTTCGGCTTCTGCCCAAACAACATCCCTTTCATCGCGATACCTATCCACCCAAAACTGATGACTTGCCTGAAGTCGGCCGCTTTGAATCTCAGATTCAAAATAAAGTATCAAGTCATTCTTATCTTCGGCCTCCTTATCAAGTTTATTAAACTTTATAGAAAATTTTCTTACCTGACAACGATCATTGTTGGTCATCTTTTCCATGGATCGAACTCTTCCTAATACCAACTGATGTAAACAGAAGTATAACGAATCAGTGATGAAATACAGGATAAAGCCTGCTCTGATACCAACTGACGCAACACGGAAGCACGATAGATACGTGATTAGCGCACTAATCACAAGAATTCTTCAAGCGAAGAACCCTAAAACACGATAACTGGAATCCACCAGCAGTAATCTGGAATCCACCAGGAATTAAGAGAAAACTATTTGAAATAATATATCAAAAACTAAGTTTAACAAAAGTCCTAAAAGTGTTTAAATACTCTATCAAAACCCTAAAAATGAATTAATAAAACAAAGACTAAAATACCCTAATTAAAATCCAAAAATTCAGCAAAAACGGAAACAAGGAAACAGATCGTCACCGCGGGGTGGGCGCCCGGAATCAGCTCAGGCGGACGCCTGGGAGGCAGTGAGAAAACCTCTCGTCGAACCAAGATGAGGCTGCAGCTTGAACAGGGCTGGGGCGGACGCCTCGGCAACAGCAAGAACCTCCTTTGTTGAATCAAGATGGGGCGGGCGCTTGGCAAGGCCTGGGGCGTACGCCTCGATAACAGATAGAAACCCCTTTGTCGAGCCAAGATGAAGCGCGCGCCTGGGTATGGTTGGGACTGGCGCTTGACCTTCAATTTCTCCTACATCACTTCTTTAGCAACTATGAAAAGTATATGATAAATGTCTTTTCTTCTTGACCACCATTGTAAAACATCAAATTCATTTGAATTTGGGTCTTGGTTTAATTCAAAGTTTGTAGTGAAATAAGTTTTTACCTCCACGGGAATGTTTGATGATGATGAAGATGAACCTCGAGAAGGACCACGTTTTTTACTATACAAATTTGCAAAAAACTATATGGATCCCCACTAGTAAAACTTGATTGAGAAGTAGAGGAATCATCTTCAAGTTGTTGGCTTTGAGAAGTGTTTCTATATAAGGCATTATTCTCGTTAAAAAGGTTAATCAAATCATTTTTTGTGTCTTGAACAATAATTGACGGAAGTTGATTATTACTTTCACCATCAGGATATAACTTCATACAATAATAATCTACAATACACTCTAAATCATCTAATTTAACTCGGGGATTTAATAACTTTGCAACCAAGAAAAGAGACGGATTAGTGTCGAAATATTTAAGTCATTTTTCTCTCATGTTAAAAATGCATTCTTTTAAAATATGACATTCTTTTAAATTGTCAAAAATAGTAACAATGGCAACACAATGATCTAGCACCAAAACGGAAGTTGGATAATAAACTCCCGAAAAAGCCAAAGTAGCGGTATTAAAAATATTTAACAATTCACATAAATTAATGCATGCATTACAATGATAAGTAAATAGAGGTTCACGATAGCCAATTGACATAAAAAATTGCATTAGGAAATCTTTATAAGCAAAACCATCGGTTAACATTTTGTAGGTGGAATTCCACCTAGTTGAAACATCGTATGTAAAATATTTGTCCGACACACTTTTACTTCTTAAAAACCTTATCCATTTTTTTTGTATTAGATTTTTTTAAGAAATAAATTGAAGATCTCGTCTAATTGGCTTAACATAAATTTCTATTGCATCTAAACCATCTCTAACACATAAATTAATTATATGACATAAACATCTAATATGAAAAAACTTACCCCCAAATGAGGGTTGACAAACGGTAATTAAATCGGGTAAACTAGCCGTATTAGCACTTGCGTTGTCAAATGAAATAGTAAATATTTTATTTAAAATACCATACTCAAGAAAAATCTCAAGCAATTTCACACAAATATTTTCCGCGGAATGCAATGGCTCAAAATCTTTGTAAGGAATTAATCTTTTTTAGAATTTTCCATGAATTATCTATCCAATGGCAAGTAACGTCCAAATAAGTATTTCTTTGCCAATGATCACTCCAACCATCGGCACAAATTGAAACTTTATTTTCTAATTTTGATAAAACACCAATTAAATCTTTTTTATATTTTTAAACCACTCTATTAATATCACGTACAAGATTCGTACGTGGTACTCTCGTGGCGGCGGGATTTAAAGAAAGGAGAGCAAAATTTTCATAAAAATCACAATCCGCAAAATTAAAAGGAAGGTCTTTAACGCAAATAAATTTGGCTAGTTCATCCCTATAAACCCACTTATCAAATTTAAAAAGGATGGAAGAAGGGGAAGACGAACCTTGTGCACCTGAACCCAAACTACGTTGTTGAAATTGTAATTGAGTTTGCATAGCGGAAATGCCAAGTTTATCGAGATGGGGGGGACAGCCTCACAGGCAAAAGGGGGGGGGGAGGATTGAGGATTGAGGAAGTAGTCGTTGGGGGGGGGACAGCCTCACAGGCGAAAGGGGGGGGACAGCCTCACAGGCGAAAGGGGGGGGGACAGCCTCACAGGCGAAAGGGGGGGGAGGATTGAGGAAGTAGTCGTTGGGCTCTCTAACGGTCATGGCCCAGTCAGCGATCAGCCCAATCCAATTCCCAAACCAAGGCAACAACGGTCATATGACCGTTACACATTTGAACTTAAAGACCGGTTAAACCGGCGGTTAACTGCCGATTTACCGGTTGTCCATTTAGCTGAACCGCAACCGAACCTCCCAACAACCGGTTTCGGTTTAACCGGTCCCGATTAACCGTGTTGACCGGTTCCAAACCGGCCGGTTAGCCGGTTCGGTTCATAAATTGTCCATGTCTAAATTTATCAACTCGTTTAACCCGCATAAGTTAAATGGGTTGCAAAGAGTTTTACCCGTCTCAACCCGTTAACAGTCGTTACCCGACTCATACTAGATTCGACCTTGCTCATTTGACAAGTAAATAAATAAATAAAACCCAATTTACCATTGAAGGTTATAAACCGAGTACGAGCAGGAGTCATAAATAGGGCAAGACCAAATAGATTGGACCCAAAGTAAAAAATCTATACAAGTCCAAAATACGACATAGTGAATGGGCTTCCCTACCTATGCTCGTCATGCCTACTCGTCATTTCCCTTATGTCGCCAATATATAGTAGAGTGAATAACATAACTAAGGCAACAATAAAAGAGTATGCCGATCAAGGCATCATCGTATGCCGACAAAGTACCTACAAAGGCCGACCAAGGTCAAATGACGATCAGAGCTTCCTCGGTCAACATCAGGACAAAGGGAATGGGCTTCCGTACCCTTATCCATCTTCTACTCGAAATTCATACATGCCGACCAACGTCATATGCCGAGGAGGAAGCCTCCTAGACATACGTGTAAAAAGCTTATATAATCCTACTCCAACAAGGATTGTAGGAAGTTATAATCCAACTAGGATTATAATCCTCCTCTCACACAACTTTCTATCCAAGGATGGACTCTATATCCTACACCTATAAATACAAGCCATAATTCATATAATTCTGGACACGCATTCTCTTGACCATAAACTCGTGTCAATTGATTTGCTATCAAATAAACAAATACTTAATCTCACGCCGGATGGCCTTCGCCGGTAAAGCCCCGACTTATTTTACGTGTTTGTTCATCTTTTTCAGGCTATTCAAACATCCATGATAAAACCTACCGCTGGATTTGGGCTGATCCGAACGTTTTTGGCATCATCAATTTGGTTCCATTATCGGGAAAACGATCATATTATCCATTGAATAGCTTGAAAAATTCTGCTCCATTCTCCTAATTCTAATGGAAGAAGGACACACTGCTAGAATCACTACTGATCAGGATAACCCTCTTTTGGAGGAGACTCATGGTAACGCTGGATCTACTAATCCTCTTGCCAATGGGAGACTGCCACCTCCTCTACCATTGAACGATGGGCTACCAACACTAGGAATGAACCTGCATTCTAGTGGGCAGCCAAGTAACTAAGGTGTTGCCAAACCCTCCCTTTCGTCGACGATGAGGAAGACTTGCTGGTAGTCAGACGGGGAGGAATGGCGCCCAGGGAGCCACAGGGATATCTCCCCCATAGATTGATCGCAGAACTCTCTTACATCGCCAGATGGACACTCTGCAACGCATTTATGAAACACAAAATGCCTTGCCGCAGTTGGACCTAGAACACTGCCTGGCTGAATTCATAAGACCTACGAGGACTGGAAATTCCCTTGGAGGGGAGAGTCGTTTTGATAGGCGTGGTAGTCGGGGGAATAAAGAAAATCTTCCCCCTAGCCAAAATCCCCCTCAACATGAAACTGCTATTAGATCCAAGCAAAACCCCCACCAACTTTTCCCTCCTCGTCATAATGCTCCTGGACATGAAAATGCAAGAAACGAGGTAGACTTGAGAAATAAGTTGAACAATCAAAGGGAACAGGAGGTAAATCCTGCTGACTTGAGAGAAAGGCTCAGTCATGCTAGGCAATAAACCCCTCCCCGTCATAACCCCTCTCCTCGGCACAGGAGCCCTGCTCGACCTAGGAGTCCTCCTCGATATAGGGGCTCTCCTCATCGCAGAACTCCTCCTCATCCAGAGATGGCTCCCATGAGCGACAGAACCCCTCCTCGTCACTTCAGGCCAGCGAATTGCAGAGCACCATCTGGACACGGGGACAATCACAAGCAACACGAGGAACAAAGCCGAGTAAATGGACACAGAGAAAAAGAAAGGACCCATCGTAGTTCTCACTTTAGCTCGGGGATTGATGCAAGGGATAGTCTACTCTTAAAAAAGAGAATTGATGAAATGGAAATGGGGAGAAAGGAAGTGGATGAAGATGATACTAGTGCCACTCGTCCTTTCTCCCATCGAATTAATGATATACATCCCAATCCTGATCTCAAGATCCCCAGTTTCGAGAAATATGCGGGGACCATTAACACACGAGACCATGTGCAAAGTTTTGAATCCACCATGGCCCTCCTCACCAAGGAAGAAGATATTCTCTGCAAGGCTTTTGCGAGTACCTTCTCCGGAACAACCTTGTCATGGTTCCGTGAGAAAAAGAAGGGAAGCATAGATAGATGGAAAATCATGAGGAGGAGGTTCCTGAACCACTTTGCAACAGTTGGGAAAAGAAAGAAAAGATTAATAGACCCGGCTAACATTGAGCAGGGAAAAAATGAAAGCACTCTATGTTATTACAATCGGTTCAGAGCCATGGCTAACTAGGTAAAGGAAATCCTAACCGACCGAGAGGTGATTGTCTGCTTCAATTTCGTACTAAGATCTGGACAATTAATCTATGAGATTTCTGCCAGGGAGTCCAAGTCAAAATCTAACCTATATAATGTGGCTTACGCCATAGCCATGGCAAAGGAGAAAAGTAAAAAGAGATCTGAAATACCGAAAGCAGATGCAGCTGACACCAACCAGGCTTCCAACGGAAGTAACTACAAGGGAAATAATAGGACTCGAGCTTCTGAAAAAGCCAAGGTCTTCACCCCCTCACCAAACCTATCACGGAGATCATGCAATTGATGAACCTACCAGATCCCTGACCTCTCAATGATAAAATAAAGCATGTCCGTGACAGTTCCAAGTATTGTGCCTTCCATAAGGACCACAGACACGACACGGAGAATTGTATCTCCCTTAAAAGAATGATCCAGAGATGGGTATATGAGGAAAAACTTGATTGCTATGTTATGCGAAAGGATAACAAGCAAAGAACAGAAGAAGACGATGATGAAAGAGAAGACATGCCTCCTATAACAAAACTCCATGTTATAAGGGAGGAGACTGTTTCCAATAAAAAATTGAAAGACCAGATTCATGATCTCAGTAAGGTCTACCACATTCACGCCTGGATCCATAAAGAGGAGGAAGTCATCAACTTCTCCCCAAATGAGCTAGCCGAAAGTCGCGCTGCTCGTGAACATCCTTTGCTAATCAAAGGGAGGATTGATAACTGTGAATCTGAGAGACTCCTCATAGACTCGAGGGTCTCCAGGGATATTCTATACTACTTTACCTTTCAGAAAATGAATCTGAAAGATAGCATGCTCGAGCCATACTCTGTAAGACTAGAAGGCTTCACCAACCATAAAGTCAGCGCAATGGGGATGCTTTGTTAAGAGGGGTGTAGAAATCAGATTGGGAGGAGGAGTGAGAAGAGTGAGGAGAGGATTCCCTATCAAAATAAGACTTAGTCTCACCAGGAATTTTTACATTAGCCTGAGCAACACGTTGAAGGAAATGTTTTGGCCCTTTGAAAGGAGTTGCCTTCCTGGCTATCATTTTATATCTCCTCTTTTTGGGATTCTCCCCCTGAGCGGTTTCAGCTCTTGGAGGTTGAGTGGGGGAGAGCGGTTTAGGAGATGGAATAGGTGAGGTGGGTTAGTTTTGAATAGGTGATGAAGGTGGAGTTTGAAGTGGTGAAGGAGATTGGTTTTGAACTGGAGATTGAGTTGGAGGTGGAGGCGGTAGGGTTTGAGAAGGGGGTTGCGGTTGAGGTTGCGGTCGGGGTTCAGGAGCGGTTGACTTGCCCTTGGCAGCTTTTCCCAATTCAGTCACTCTCTCCAATTTGTCTAGTTTGGCTCTATAGAAAGCAGCCAGGTCCTCTTCAGATAGGTTGGCAGTTGATTCCTTAACCTTCTTAGCCCTTAAAATCAACGGAGCAATTCCAACATCTTCTTCTTCTTCTTCACCTTCTTCATCAGGTTCATCCATTAGTTCCATCTTTTTCTTTCCCTTAGAACTAGGACTAGTACCAGTGGTAGTTGCAACACGCGGTTTGGCTGATGCGGTCTTAGCTTTCTTGACAGGCAGTTCAGCAGCTGGATTTTTCTTCCTTATTGTGAATGTGTGCCCCAAATTTCGGTGTATTTGGAAATTCACGCGAGTTTGAAGACATCCGGTTTAATTTGAAAAACGGAGTCGCCACGCCATTTTGATTTCCTCAAAACTTTGAAAAAAGGGATTTTTATGGGTTCGGAGGTTAAGTTACCCCTTGGGAAGAACGGATCGTCGTTCACCCAAGGTGCCTTGCCGGAGCAAATCTCCCAAGATTCCATTAATCGTGCTTGCTTGCGTGCTTTCTTGTGTGCATGTGTTTGAAAATAAAGGGGGGAATGTCCCAAGTCGTCTTCCGGACGTACAAACCATTTATTGGTTGTCGCTCGGGATTTCTTGGATTTTATGTATTCGGGATTATGATCCCGTCCTCATCTTGGACTTGTGATCATTGCATTTTTTTAACCTCGGGACTTTGCATGATCGAGAGAATGACTCTCTTTATAGTCAAAGATGAGGTTCTTTAGAAAAGGAGGGTCCTTAGCCCATCAATCCTACACTTTAAGATGGTCGAGCTCATATAGATGCTTCATACTCATCTTAAGTGATAATCGGAGATATAGGGTTCAAGGTTGTCCCTTTCTAAAGAAATTATGAAACCCTTTATGGAAGGAACGATGTAAAGATAGGATCTTTTACACCAGTCCGTTCCAAGGTTGCTAATGGGAACATGGGGGAATGCATGTAAAAATGACATTTTTAGTGAAAAGATGACACTTTTGGGTTGCAAAGGATGCATTTGATTTAAAGAAATGATCTTTATTTGCAAAGGATGCATAAAGACATGTTTTTTATGCAAAGGATGCATTTTTATGAAGAAATTGGGATTTAAATATGCAAAGGATGCATGAAAATTGTATTTTGAAAAGCATAGGATGCTAATTTAGGATAAAGATATGATCTTTAATGCATAGGATGCTTGAAAAAGGATTTCATGTGCAAATGATGCATTTTTATCATAAATATTGGATTTTTATATGCAAAGGATGCATGAAGATGATATTTTTATGTAAAAATAGGGTTTTTAGGTGCAAAGGATGCACCTTTCATTCAAAAGATTACATCTTTAATGGCAAAGGATGCCTAATGCATGCAAAGGGGGAAAGGGGGGGTATAAAGATATGATCTTTAATCTACCAAGTCCCAAACAAGATAATAGCAATTATATGAAATGCAATGAGCAATTAGAATCACAATAGAGCAATTAGGATGCAAGTTTAGGGCGTGAGAGGTTACCAATGGCTTCTTCTTCTTATTAGGATTGAGCTAGGTGGAAAGGTTGATCTTGGGATCTTCAAGGAGGAGGGAGGTGGCTTCTTGGCCTTCTTCTTCACCTTCTTGGACTTCCAGCAGCTCTTGGGAGTGTCTTCTTCGTATTATGTGTGATTGATGGTATTGTTGGTGTTTTTAAAATGGGTAGAGGAGGGCTCTATTTATAGGCAGTCTGGATAAGGCCAATGAAGCCGTGCGGCCAGAGACCTTGGGCTAATGCAGCCGTGCGGCATTATCCCTTGTGACTCAGCATGTTTCTAGAACCATGCAAGGTGGCAAATTCTAGAAGTTTTCCCAAATTAAGAAAAACGTGTTTCTTAATTGGGAAGCTTCCCTTCAAGTCCTATATGATTTGGAACAGCTCCGGAATATTTCCGGAACACTAGGAAGGTCCGGGGAATTACCGGAAAACTTACCGAAATTGCCGGAAAGTTTAACCGGAAGGCATGTGCCAGATTTGGGTACTTACGAAGCCCTCTGGCAACGTCACTCGCAAGGCGAGTGGGGTTGTCGATAGAAAAGGATCCGATCTGGGCGAATGCCGAGACGGATTGAGATACCGATGTGGTCGAGTGGCTGACCTCTGGGAAGGCTACCTACGTATCCCGAGTGGAATCAAGCCAGGCCGTAGTTCGGAATAGATCCGCCGAGGAATGGAGAAGAGAAACCGGTCTCTTGCCGGGGAAGTAGAAGAGAAAATGACCTAAGAGGTCAAGCAATTGATCATACTGGGGATATGCTAGAAGTGACCGATGTGGTCAGATATCTAGACCTCTATGAGGGGTTACTTCATCACTGATGAGTGACGAAGAAACAGGGTGACCAAAGTGGTCGGATGGGTGGACCTTTTATGAAAGGCTACCTACGTATCCCGGAGGAATCAAGCCTTGATCGTAGTTCAAGCATCACTAGATAGTTAGGAACGATGTCTAGGATCCTTGAGGGTTTTGACAATTAATGGAGGCTGTCACCTGGTTGACAATTAATGGAGGTTGTCACCTGATTGACAATTAATGGAGGTTGTCACCTGATTGACAATTAATGGAGGTTGTCACCTGAAGAAACTAGAGCTTACGTCACTATCGAGGAGATAGAGGTAGCTAAAGTTTGGAAAACTTGAGCATACTTCACTATTCGGGATAGAGGTAGCTTAAGTTTAGAGAACTTAGCATACTTCACTATCTGTGATAGAGGTAGCTGAAGTTTAGAAGAACTTGAGCATACTTCACTATTCGGGATAGAGGTAGCTTAAGTTTAGAGAACTTAGCATACTTCACTATTCATGATAGAGGTAGCTTAAGTTTAGAGAACTTAGCATACTTCACTATTCGTGATAGAGGTAGCTTAAGTTCGGATTTCGACAATTCGGAGGTTGTCACCTAGCGTTATCCCGTTATAACGGAATTAACGGAGGCGACTGGGAAGAAAGCTTAATTGCTTAGGAGATAAGGGACATCTTCTGAAAAGGGTGTTATCTTAGTTAAAGGATAACGGGAATTGTAGGCCCAAGTGGAAAGTCCAGGGGCAAAATTGTAATTTCTGCTCAGAGCGAATGAGGCCGCCCGGCATGAGATGGGGGAAAAAGAAGCCGTACGGCTAGAAGTCTGTTTTTTCCAGATTATTTAAAATAGATTTGAACGGGCAATTGGGCATTACTGCCGCCCATTCCAGCCGAGGAAGAGAGAGAGAGGAGAGAAATTTTGAAAATCCTTCAATTCCCTTGCTTCCTTTGATCAAGAATGGATCCGGAGGGCAATCCTATGCCGAGACAAGCTAGAAGAAACATCTCCGCGGCCGCTCAAAGGAGGAGGAAGGAACTCGTTCGAACGGAGAGAAAGTACGACTTTCTTACGCCTCCATCGGAGCTCTATCCGGGGAGAAGAGAGCACAAATCGACGAACCCGCGACCGGTTGGGGTAAGCGTTCTTATTTGGCTCGATTCCGTCGATTTTAATTGAATTTTGATTGATTTAGGGCTTGACCCGAATTTTAAGAATTTTCTAGGATTTTCCTAGGATTTTTGAATGATTTTGAGACATTGATGATTAACCTATGAGGCTAAGAACATGCATGTGCAATTTATTTGATAAGAATAATGAGAATGACCCACTTTTTTCTCGAAAATAAAGTAAGAATGATAATTGTTTAAAGTGAGACGGAGTTCTTGCATGTGCTAGAACTAAGTCAAAATTTTGATTATCAATGAGAAAACAAGATTTTGGAAGATGAAAAGGATTCATGCATGCCACTTTTTCGAAAGAATAATGCTTATGTGCAAAGAATTTTGAAAATTGTGATTTTGTGCTTTAGGAAAGCAATGGGACTTGACATGACGTGTTTCAAGTGATGAAAGACGTGTTTTTTCATGCAAAGGATGCTAGAAAAAATTTTATGAATGCTTTTCTTTTGAAAATATGTGCACCTTTTGAATATATGCATGCTTTTGAAATGAGATGAAAGATTGACGCATTTCTTTGTTGTGCTTGTCTACAGGAGAACAAGTCTAGAGGGCCATCTGAGATAGCAGTCAGGCTTTGGGAGAGGATGCCCGATTTCGAGAAGAATGGGGCGAATCCCAAGCAGCTGGTGCGGGCTACCGGCCTAGATCTTTTCATTGAGGCTATCGGCAGGGGGATTCATATCACCTCTAAGAGCAAGGGCTTGGTCCAGGCCCTATCTGAGTTTTGGTGGGATAGCACTCATAGCTTCCATCTGAGCTGGGGAGAGCTGACAGTGACTCCCGCCGATTTCACAGCTATCACTGGTCTACAGTTCACTGGGAGGCCCGTGACTTGGAGGGACCACATCACAGCTGAGGAGTTCCGAGCTTTGGTCGAGTTTGAGTTGATTCCCAAGGGGCTAGGGATGGAGACGCGGAATGTCGAGGTGGCAGTCCAGAACTGCATACGGGACTTTGCCGTTAGCGATGTGACCGCCCACCAGCTTGCTAGAGCTTTCGTGTGGTTGATGTTGTCGGTCACCATCTTTGCTAATTCTGGGACGCTGGCCATGACTTGCCTCCTCGACTCTCTGGAGGATGTAGATGGGATAGGGACGGTCTCTTGGGGAGAGGCCGGATTGGCGGAGCTCTACTTCTCTTTGGACATGTACAGCCGGAACAAGGCTGCATCCATGGACTGTTTCTCCTTTGCTCTTGAGGTAGTCCCTCTTTCTTTCTCTTTTCTCTTCTTGTCTTGAGACTTTTATGAGAGAGAAATGACCCTTTTTGATGTTTTGAACATGCAGGTCTGGTTCTGTGAGGTGATTGGGTTCTTCCCGTGGAACCAACAGAGCGATATCACCATCTTCCCTGCTATGATTCGCTGGAGGGAAGATGCGAGGGATAAGTTCACGGGGAAGACCCGGATCACCTTTGATTACAAGATGGTGAGGCCAATTATCAACAAGGATGGGTACGACGGAGTGGACTTCTACCCTTGGGGCAGGTATCCAGAGATTTTGCTAGGAGAGGCCATTGAGGCGACGAGGCAGAGGAGATGGCTGACAGGGCTGACATGTGATGTCATCTACCTGGGGGACCGATTTTCTAGGCAGCATGGCCATGTCCCTCCCTTGGACGCCATTACTCCCCATGATCCTCCAAAGACGGATGCTACAGCCTGTGGATTGGCGTGCGAGATGAGATAGCTAGGTACTGTGTGTGCGTGGCCGCCGAGGAGTACTTTGACATGGATACCCCTACGCCGTGTTTGTGGAGCGCCGCCCGAGGACGCCACGTAAGCCGATGAAGCCGGCGGTCACTCGTGGATATGGGGAGGATGAGCCTATCGACCCGCCGATCCCTCCCGCGCACTGTCTTATGTGGTCCACTGAGTACCGAGGAGGATGAGGATTCCCGTCCCCGACACTAGGGAGCCCCAAGATACCCCGCCGCCCGACAAAGACTGTAAGTATACTTTTAGGGTCTTTCCCTTTTTCAGCTTTCTTTGCTTTTTGCAATTCTGAGATTTTCTGAGATTTTTCTCCTCTTTTTTTTTCAGGTTCCAGCTCGCACCTATGACAGATTGGTCGTGCAACAGGGGCCGGAAGGACATGTGCCGGTCCCTTCGAGGAAGCCGGCCCGCACTTCAAAGGCGGCAATGGATGCACAGGAGCCCGGCGCAAGAGAAGGCATGTCTGGGGCACAACGTCTACCTCATCGGCTTCGAGTACTCTTCCAAAGGTCATGCCTCGGGGCGGGGACCCAATGCCGACATTCCGGGAGCAACTGGGCCGAGTACGGGCACGATAATGTCCATCTGTCTGATGTGAGCGACCAGGAGGACTTGATGAGGGAGGCTAGCGTCTACGAGCTAAGCAGTGATGAAGAAGAAGAAGAATCGGAGGCCTAGGAGGTCTCTAGAGTGGATTAGGAACAAAAACAAACAATGAACACGTTTGATGCACATTTTGTTTATTTCTTTGCTTTAATTGGGCGCCGATGGGGCGAAGACATTGTATTACTGTTTTATTTGCTTTTCTATTTACGCTTTTATTAATTTGCATATTACTTGAGCCTCGGGGCAGTTTTTTGTTTGGAATTGGGGCTGAAACGGGGCCAAAATGATTTATGATGATATATAAATGCTTGGGTGACCTTTGAACATGTTTTTGTACAGGTCTTAGTTGAGAAAGTGGGGTGAAAACTCCCTTGGGCAGCAACTTTGGTTGCTGCAGATTTTTTTCTGCAGATGGCAAATGTAGCCGTGCGGTTTGGTCCTGAGGGCAAATGAAGCCGTGCGGCTCAGCGCCTGTCTCGAACTGGTTATTTTCTGAATAAAAGCAAGGCTTGGCCATTTCATTTCATTTTCAACTTAGACTTGTCCCAATTGTTCCCAGAGCACATTTTGGACTTAAAGACACCATCTTTGGTCATTTTGTAATGGAGAAGCCCGTCAGATTGCAAAAGGGGAAGCGAGACCGTTTTCTGTCCGATCTTCAATCTTGGGTGAAGCACAACTTCCAATTTCACAAGGGACTGCTTGATTCTTCCTTCAAGATCAAGTCTTTATGGCATTTGAGGGATCTCCCGCCCGATTGGGACCTTTTGAGAGCAGCAGCAAGGTTTTGGGACGTTCGGAGACACGTTTACTGCTTTTCTTACAACGAGATTGTTCCAACACATGAAGACTTCCGAGCCTTGATTGGGGGTCCCGAAATTGAGGCTATATCTATTTCGCTGATCAGAGATGTGCCGGTGGCGGCAAAGCTTGCATCTTTTCTGCAGATTTCTTTGGAAGAGGCTGAGGGGATGATGATAGCCCCGGACAAGATTGACCTTTCTGATAACCCGGGCAGGTTTGGGTCTCCGGCTATGGCTGCGACCACGGTGGCTATGGATGCCTTTATTCTCTGCATATTTTCTGCTCTGTTCACCGCTGAGTCTGTGGGAATCTGTCATAGCGGTCTCTTAGACATGGTCGAGACTGCAGGCTGGGAAAGACATTGTCCCACCGGTTTTGGGAGAGACATTGCATGGCATCGACAGATGACTAGGGGAGACCATTTCATGAGGTCCGGGAGTCCAGTGTGCTGACTTTGTGGCTGCAGGAGAGGCTCGGGGCTTTGCCGGGGCTTTGCCGACTCGGTGCCCTTGGGTGATTTCTGAGAGGTGCACCGAGGCAACAGACTGTGGTAGCCGGAGCCGACGATGGCTATGCTATCCACTTCGGACATCCGTTGGTGGATACCTCACTGGAGGTTGCAGACCAAGAGGATACTTCAGGAGTCCTATGCTGTGAGGGTTCCAGGGTTCTGCTGGTCGTCCTTCTACATTCCCTGCTTGGTATCCAGGCAGTTCGGGGCTTTATAGGAGCCATTGAGCGATTGGGAGGACATACGGACCACGGAGGTGATGCCATTGGATATGAGTGATCCAGCCATCTTCTCATTCTTCTCGAGGGCTTGGACATACACTGCTTTCCCACCCAGGGCTATCTTCAGGAGCAGGAAGAGCACCATCTTGACTACAGTCTACTTGGATTGGTACGAGAGGGAAATGGGAGCGACTCAGGTCATTCTGGGGGAGAGACGTCAGGCTTTATTGGGGGTCGATTGTGACTCGAGTAGGACTCTGAGGGAGACTGAGGCTAAGGCGAGTCGCCATAATCAGTCGGGTGACCTGATCAGAGATATGGAGGCTCGATACAAGAGATTGTCCGAGGTCGCTCCTTTGACTGAGACTCAGAGGGGGGAAGTGCGGACTCGTGCTCGTGTAGAGAGGGCACTTATTGACACGGGTTTGGTAGAGGCTCCAGTGAGGATACCGGAGATCGGGATGAGGGATACTGACCTTATAGAGAAGAAGAGAAAGAAAACTCGACGGGGTCGAGGTAAAGGGAAGAAGACCAAAGAAGACTCAGCGAATGACGACTGACAGATCTTTTCTTAGGATTCCCTTATTGCCATTTTGCAAACACATTAGTTTATTTAGGCATTTTTTATATTTTAGATCTTTGTAGCAGGTTAGCATAGTCAAGAGTAGACCGTGCTTGAACTCATCAAGAAGTTTTTAACTTGTAATGAACAAGAAATATTATCTTAGAGATTAATCAAGACACATTTCATGGAAATTCAAATGTCTTATTGCTTGGGACCCGTTTTATGAAAACTGAAATGCCCTTTATTGTTTAGGACGCACTTCATGGAAGCTTGATTGCCCTTTTTTTTATTGTTTAGACCGAACCATATATGGCTTCCTACGTTCCCTTTTTACAAGAAAGACTAAGGGGCTCAGGTCTTCGTAGTTCATTCTGGTGAACTATTGTAAGTGCTCCAATTTGAGCTTGTTAGTATTTTTGTTAGAAAATTAACGAAAGTTATAACATTTCTAACAATTCCTAACATTCCTAACATTTCTAACCAAGTAAGGGTAGATTAGGGATTGCCAAAAAAAAGATAAACCAAGGAAAGGAATCAAAAAAGCAAAAGAAATAAGAAAAACCAAAAATAGAAATGGCTGGAAACAAAAACTGGCTGATTAATTTGAATTTTGAAAAGATTATTCCTTGTGTCCAAAGCCTGGAGCAGCATTTAATGAACAGTGCACGCTGCAGGGTTTATCCGCGCGGATGGGATTGTCAATTTCAGAGGGCTATAAATTGAGCCCTCCAGTCACAAAAAAAAAAAAAAAGAGAACACAACTCACAACATTTGGCGAAAATACTTGAGAAAACAGTGAGAATTCTCTAAGAATTGTCACCTTTTTCTCTTGAATCTTCCCAACTTTCACTCACTCAAATCAAACCCACTCACTCTCAAGTTCAAACACTCTTGCATTCAAGATTTTAAACACCAAAAACACAAGGAAGATAGGTATAACCTCCCTCTCCTTACCCTAAATTCTCTCATCCATGCATGCATTTTCAAACTACAAAATGTAGTTCATTCATCTTCTTGTCTTAGATCCAAGAAGATCACCATGGAAGTTCATCTCCATGGATGATCTTCTACAAGGATCAACATTTTCTTCAATGTGTTCTTACTTACTTGCAAAATGCATTTTCAAAACCCTAAAAACCATTTTCAAGCATCAAATCTCATTTTCAAAGGATAAAATCCCCCTCCCCAAGCAAATGAAGTGCTTAGTCCTAATGTACCCCAAGGATGGTTTGGTATAGTTGATTCACCACTAAAATGTCAAGTGATCACTAACCAAAACCTAGGAAAATGGGGACAAGCATGGACGCAAAAACCCCCTTTTAAAATCATTTTTCCTTTGTTGAGAAGTTGCTGTCCAGTAGCAATTTTCCAAGACCCCAGTCCATTGTCTTAATTTTTGGACACAGATAAACTTGGAATTTGGTGTTGACTACAAAACACTTTTTGTAGACAACATCCAGATATTTCCAGACATATTTTTACTTTATTTTTTGGGTGAGTAAAACTCCTCTTTTCAAATTTTCTTTTAGAGGCCAGTTCATCAGCTTCTGGAAATCCAGATTTCATATCTGAGATTTCCAGAAGATTTTGACCCCTCAAATATTCTCCAAAATGGAAAATTCCTTCTCAAAAATCTTATTTAAGGTGTCTGGAACAACTTTCATTCTCTGAGTTTATCCAGATTATGAAGTTTTAAGGCCCTTGAATCCATTTCAAAATCAAAGGTCCACTGCCTTTTTCATTCTGGCAGAAGTGACTCTCAACTTCAAAAGGTCTTTTGAGTACCAAATCTCAATCCAAAAATCTTCCAAAAAATCATGGGATCAGTTCAAAGTCTTAAAAAGACATCCCAATTTTTACTTTTCTGAGTTTCAACTTAATTTGGCCAAAACATACACACACACACACACAAATGATTTTCAGCTTGGAAGACTCGTTTACGAGGCATTCCGGGTGCACACTAACGTCCTTCCCGGCGTGTAACATGACCTCCGAACCCAAATCTCTAATCTCGGGCATTTTTCAAAGTTTTGGCCCTTAAAACAAAAATGGCGTGGCGACTCCGTCTTTTTCCGGGTTTTATTTGGTTTTTTCAAAGAAACGCAAAAAATCGAATTTCTCCCGCGAAATGGTGGCACATCATCACAGTGGCGACTCCGCTGGGGACTTAGCTTTTTCTGAAAAAAAATGATATTTGGTATATTGGTGGAAACCATTAAACTTCCCGTTATCGCCTCCTAACACGAGTCGGGGATAAATTGTGGTTTAACAATCCCACGTACCGGTATCATTGTTTCAAGAAAAAAAAAAGGAAAAGCTTTTGAGGGTCAAGCTTCCGTCCCGGCTTTAAAAATCATTTGTGTGTGTGTGTTGATTTTTGCACATTTTTCGTGATTGTTTTGGCCGCCTCGGAAAAAGTCAAAATTTTGACTGTCGGAATCATGTCCCTAACTGTCGGAATTTTCGTGCTTATATGCTTATGTGTTCATTAAATTTCAAAAAAAAAAAATTCAAAAAAAAAAACTTTCAAAAAAAAAAGATTTTCAAAAAAAAAGAAAATTTTCAAAAAAAAATCATGCATCATATTTTTAAGACACATAAAAAAAAATTTCTATTTTACTCAGAAAAAGAATATAGACTGCTTGCACACTACGCGCACATGACCTTACACTGCACACTACGTCCCTAACCCGGAAATCCTTGTCGCGGCCCGTTTGGTCTTATTACGCCTCTCGGTGCAAGCACAGGACTACCCAAACATCCCATGGAGCCTCGTGTCGACCATGCACTTGTCCGTGACACACTTTGTCCGAGACCCGCTGGTTTTTAGTTTGGTCTCGTGTCATGCCCCCGTCCGTGTATAGACCTTTCCTTTCAAGCCTTTGTCGGCATACCGACTCAATATCTTTCGGGACCCTAATCGCCGAAGCTCGCCGGTTTTCCGCCGCAGACTTTGACCAAGATATTGACCGGCGCCTTGACTTCGGCTCGATCGGCACAAATTATACACGACTCCCAAAGATTGACACCGAGTCATCAAGGATTAATGATTATTCCATGCCTAATTACGGCTTAATTGACGACAAGTCAAGATCAATCGTGGACATTTATCGCCCAAATCATGCCGACTTTTCGTCGAGCCCCTGACATGATCTTGACTTTGACGTCGCCTTTGTCCGTAATTTACATCGAATGCTCGTTAAGACTCGATTACCCGCCGACTTTTAGGATCGTTTTCTTTCGGTCGGTGGGACCCGCTTGCCCTATAGGACCCTCGCCCGGGCCGTCCACCCCGGGAGGTCGAAATACAGTGGAATACGAGGGGCTTATAGACGTAGTGACGGGGCCCACCGATCCAGATCCAGAGTAGTTTGCGAAAAAGAAGAGCAATCTTTTCCAACCGATTAGGTTAATAAAACATGTTGTAAGTAAACGTGAACAAATAACCGCATGTTGCATGAGCCCAAAGCCAAAACACCTACCCTCCTTCAATTCCTGCACATCCGAACCCTCGTGCCTTTTCCCCGCAGCCTCCTCACAAAGGTTGGTTCCGACACCGGGTCACCGTTTGATTAGTTGGGAAGAGTCAAGCGCGTCATCGCCTTCGCCGCTTGTTCCGACTCCGGTTTCGTAATGTCTCGCATCGCCCGGTAATGATGGGGACAACGTCACTCCGCCTCCCGGACCCTCGCAGAACAACAAAGGGAATCCGCTTAGCGTAATGTATGAGGTTACGACAGAAGCACAGCGAATAGCCTTATGGAGGCTATCAAGAGCCACGGTTTGGCCGCCACCTCAATCCCGATGGCACCTTCACCGTGGAAGAAGACGAGGATGCCAACCCCACTCTCGCCGCCCGACTACTCCAGATGCCACCACCCACCTCCTATGGTGCCACTACCGTAACCCATGCTCCTCGATCTTCGAGTCGCCCAGCTCCCCAACCACGTACCACCGGATCCATGCAGCCCGATGGCACAAATCCGCTCACAGCCCCTCGCTGGGACAAAGTCAAGACGGAATGTCTTCTCATGGTTGGGGTTATCTCGGAATGCCCCAACAAATTGGAATGCCACCTCGCCTGGAACCGATCAATCCGGACCTTCACAAAGAATGACTACAAGCTCGGAATGCCGCCACAACTTGGTTCTCGGGGCCACGCCAGGAGCCCTCCTCGTAATAGTACTAGTTCACCGCTCCTCACACAAATCCGTTCCTCACTCGTGACTTCTATGGGTTACCAAGCCTCCATCCCGGTGTCATCCGAATCACCAGACCGCAGCATTCCCCGGGTTATACACCATCGCCTCACCCACCATGCAATTCAACAAATAGTGACAAAGAACCCGCACCTAAGCCTACTTATGGGCCCCACTGAAATCCAAGTTATCCGGCTACATCGGGGACTACCTCCACCTACTTTGCCGGTTGAAAATCAACAAAGCAGCCGCAAGGTTCTATCCCTTCGCCTGTGCTCCTACTCATGCTCCCCGGCAATGGGGCCAAGGACAAGTTTTCACCTACGTCCCCGAATCGGCCGTTCCCTCCACTCCACCCGCCGCCGCTGGTAGCTCCTCTCTCTAGCTCAGCCCACTAGCTTGAATGCCATGGTTCCGCCACAAGACCCTCATCCGGCCCGGTTCATGGAACAACACAAGGAAATGAAAGCGCAGATCGCCGAATTGACCGCTAAGAAGTCCGCCTTCCGGCCTACGGACCCGACTCCATTGTTCCTCCGCCCCACAAATTCGTGATGCCTAACTTGGACCTCTTTGATGGTACCGCATGCCCGAAAACCCATTTGGACACATATACCTTGGCGATGAAGGCCAAAGGATGTACCAATCAGCCAGCTAGGCCGACTATTTCGCCTATCTTTGAAGTCCAAGGCTCTCAAAGTGGTTCTTCCGTTTAAACCCGAAGCCGTGGCTACGTGGGACCAGATTACCAATGCCTTCACAAGAGAAATATAAGGCCAACTTGGAGTGGGAAACAAATAGGGTTGACCTACAAACAACAAGGCAGCGTCCCGATGAGAATGTTGGGGACTTTTACAAGCGGTGGAATCTCGAAACTCAAGAAATGGCCATCCCTCCTTCCGAAGAGGAACAACCGGACATCTTCCGGTCATGCTTGAAACCACATCTCGAGAGCCTCCTCGCCACTTCCCGTACTCGACTTACGGGCCATGGTTAACTCCGCAGCCTAAGTTTGAAAAGGCTTACAATCGCAACCGGCCGTCGCACCCGCTTGCGTATATCGGGCTCCTCCCCGCAAACACCGCCTCGCTCCCGCTAAAGGCAAAGAGATGATTAACTACGCGGGACAGAATGTAATAACACAACTCCTTTTGCTCCCGTAAAACCAGCCGAGCCTGACCACGAGTCATGAATCTCGAAAACTTTGGAATGCCTCTGAATGACATCTTTAGGGGACTGGTGAAAGAAGGCTTGCTGCGGCCTTTGGAGAATTTCCAACCCAGGAATCCAAATGCTCCCGTGGATACTACAAAGTATTGTGCTTTTCATCAAGCCCACGGACATCTGACTGACAATTGCTTCACTTTGAAGAAGGCAATCCAGGGATTGATAGAGCAAGGAAAGTTGGAAGGCCCCGAGGGGCCTAATACAGTCAAAAATCCTCTGCCAAGGAACCATAATCAGGTGAATATGATTGAATGCGGAGAACCTTCGCATGCCCAGGAAGATGCTGATGAAGGTCCCCAAATACCCGTGGCCAACCTTGTCGAGGATCCTGAATTCGGATTCCCCCTCACCCACGAGGATATTGAACGAATCAACCCATCTTGGTCTCATGTCAGAGATTTCCTGCAAGAATACGAGGCCCGCTATTTCTCGGATGAAGGGAAAGCCAATACCGAAGAACTGGGCTGTTCCTGGCCAAAACATGAAAGAACCATTTACACAAGATGGTTAGAACAATCAAGAAAGATTGAACAAGAAAGCTTCAGACGGGCGCCCGTATCGGGGCTTATTAGCAAAGAAGCCGAAGAACATCTCGGAGCTAGTACACTTCGCAACCGGCTATTGGAGAAGTCGAATACGATCCCGAAGGCAGTGAAACCGAAGAATCGAGGAGGAAGAATCCTTCTACATTCTACCCGGTGTCAAATACGTGCCACCCTCTCACTCTTCCCCCGCAGCTTCGGGAGGAGAAGCCGAGTCGCATCCATCACTTCCGGAATGGGAGCATATGACAATTTCGCGGCCGCACGCACCCATATTCCCTAACGGGTTCCTGATCGGGCGTTCCCTCTCACCGAAATCCCGTAGTATGGGAAGATGATTCCGACGACAGCGACGACGATGATGATGATGAGAGCGAAGAGTCAACTGAGGCCCCGAAACCTGAAACAATCTGGAACAATCAGGCCGGAAATGCACCCATGGGAGCCAGACACAATGGTTGGTTGTCATAAGCGACGACGAAGAAACTTCGGAAGACGAATATGAAACCGAGGACATGAAGGCCATGAAGTTTCGGGTCCGAGCACGTGGATGTCTTAGAATTCAACACCGCCTACCATGCTTGGGGAAAGGGTTTTCAGCGTCCGATCCAGCCGATAGTCGAAGATCCGATAGAGAGAGGGAAACTAACTCCCATCCGCCCAAATGAGAAAATAACCATGGTTAGATCAAATCCACCCCGTAACAAAGTAACACTCCTTGTCGTGGTTACCCAAGAAGAGGTCACCTTCCCCGAATGTATGTCGCCTTTCGTAGAAGTCCTAGAAACCGGCATGATACCGGATGCGCCTCCCACACGTAATGCTATAATCATCTCCAACTCGAGTATTACGTAAAGGAACCGTAATGGCCGCACTATACCGGGATGAAATCGAAAGCCGCCGAGTCCCGACAATAGCGACTCTTGTTGCATGATAACTATGAGCAAGGCAAAGGCTATGGGAACGAATCCGAGGACGCCCTAGCTCGTGGGCCATCCAAGGGGCAACAACACAACCCCGCACTCAAAAGCCTCGTGACTTGGGAAGCGGTTATAAGGGCCGCCAAGGAAGGGGCCAAGACGGCTCAAGCTCGGCCCCTCACCGTTGCTAGACTCCGTCGTAACCAAAGGGCCGATAGCCAAAAAGGCTCCCCCGTTGACCTTAGCAAAGCATTGAAGAAATCCACCAAGAAGCAACCGATGAGGAAGTTAACCCGTTGACCCGATCCGGCAAATCTTCCAAGGGAATCCCAAGGCGTATAAGAAGGCCACAGCATCAAGCACCCGAGGAGAACCGCCGCCCCTATGCTAAGACACCAAGCTCCCGACCCCGAAAAGGAGGACCCCGTGCTCACCAGCTTGAAGCAAACACAGCCAACATCTCTCTATGGTCCCCGCTCACCTCATCCTATCCCCACAAGCTAAAGCCGGAAGAAAGCTTAGCCCGCACCTCGGTCCCTATCGATGCTACTCCCGATGACGTGGTACAGCTTGATTGGAAACATCCACTACGGGAACATAATCACTTTCACGTATCTCGACCTCCCTCAATTTGGGGCCGATCATAACGAGCCTCTCTTCATCACACCCAATTGGATGAACGACGCCTCCCTCGGGTCCTGGTTGATAACGGGTCCGGAATGAACATTCTCCCGGCAAAGATCATGAGCCCGCTTGATATCAAGACTACGTACTTGAAGCCTTCCTCCCTCACGCCAAAGCTTACGACTCGACATCTCGAGCAGTCCTTGGAGTTGCTACCTTGGACCTCTCGGTTTGGCCGTAAATTGATACCTGTGGAATTCCAGGTTATCGACATCCCGATCACTTTTAATGCTTTATCGGGAAGACCTTGGCTGCACCAGTCAAGGGTCGCCTCAAGCCTCCACCAGTGTGTGAAATTCATCTCGAATGGGGACCCGACGACCATTTACGGGGATTTAGTCACCTTGGAGGGCACGGACATGTGTGGAATACCTATTCTCGAAATCAAACATGACGAGGAAGGTCTCATGCTAACCGGCTTCACTGGCCGAGCCTCCCAAAGCCCAAGTGTGCAACATAGATCTCGACAATCACCCGGGATAAAATCCCACCGGCCTTGAAAATGATGAGAAAAATGAGCTATCTACTCCGGCCTCGGTCCGGGGAAGCACCAACAAGGAACTCACAAACTCATCGAGGTGAAAGGACAAAACTCGCCACGGCCCGGGATATGAGGCCTCCTCGTGGACACCGCAAAAGGAAAAAGATTTGAAGCCGCCACAGAAGGGTCCCGGCCGACGACCCTAAATCTCTCCTCTTCACTCCTAATTTGGCCGACTACTTTGTAAAGGGTCCCACACAACCGGGTAACATCACGTAGCCCACTCCTACAGTAAGGGTGGCCGAAGCTACAGGATAGCCTCAACAAGTTCGGGAGCCAAAGCTAACCCGGCCCGTAGAATGTTCCGGACCTACCCAAGATACCCGGGCTACCACTACCATGAAGAGTGAGTACACTTTCAAAGGCGTGCCAAGCCTAGTGGAACAGTTCGAGAAGCTCACAACCACAATTCCTATCGCCCAGAAGGTCCGAAACCCGAGTTTGAATTGACCATGCCGAAAGCCAAAGCCACGGAAGTCTTTTCGATGATTGGGATGGTCCGATCATGCAACAGCTTGTTCGGGAAGAGATCCAGTGCGCACTCCGATTGATTTCACTCAAAGAAATGGTAGCAATGATCGAGGGAGGAGAACAGTAAACGAGACATCCCCGAGTCATGAGATCACCGACAAAGAATGCCGCTAAAGAATCGGGAAACTCTCTCAAGCCCGTCCGCGACCAAAGAAGAAATGATCACCAAGCCCGGATTGGTCCCCCATCCTTTGTGTCAATCTAGGACAAGTCCTCCGAGTCTTTCATTGTTAAGGTCGAGTCTCTAGAGTCGTCCGACGGCCTTACGCCCGAAGACTACGAGTCTCGTAGCAAATGCCGTACTTCCTTTCGTTCCTAATGAAATGACGAACCTTTCGAGTATCCCTTGATTGCCACTTTAACTAATGATGAATTAATTAATAAAAAAAACATTTAATAATAATTCATTAGATAAAGAAGCGTACACATTAAACAAAAAAATCAAACAAAAAAAAATCTTTAAGCAAAGTTGTCCGGAAAGAGGAAAATCGAGCCCAAGCCGCCGAAGAGATTTTGACGAGTGTGAATCGGGAACCGCGGAAGAGCCTAAAGAGACGCAGATTGGTGATTTCTTCAAGGAACCGGAAAGGATGCCTTACAAAATCCTACAAAATCCTCAACTCAAGGAAAGTAGCCCTCTTCATCAAAGAGAACATCATATGCCGATACGGGTTGCCACCGAAATCATCTCGTATAATGGATCCCACTTCAAGGGGAATGCGACAGCCGTCGGCGTAATTCCGAATAACCCGTCACAAGTCATCTCCTTACTGTGCCCCAAACCAACGGAGCCGTCGAGGCAAGCAAACAAGACTTTGGAAAACATCATCCGGAAAATGGCCGTCCGAGGCGTAGATTGGCCCGAGAAGTTACACCCGGCACTCGGGCTACGTAACATCGCCGAACGGCAACTGGGGAAACACCGTTTGCTCTCACCTACGGAATGGAAGCCGTACTCCCAATCGAGCTAGAAATCCCCTCACTCCGTGTACTGCTGGAAAGCCAGATCAACGAGGTCGAATGGCTCCAAAGTCGCCATGATGAATTGGCCCTGCTAGATGAGCGCCGATTGAAAGCAATGGAACACATCCGAGCCTACCAAGGAAGAATGGCCAGAGCCTTCGACAAGAAAGTAAAGCATCGGGAGATCCGAGAAGGTGATCTCGTTTTGAAAGAAAAGCCCCCATCCGTATCAACCCGCTCGGCAAATGGGAGCCTCGTCCGGGGTCGGGCCATACGTCGTCCCGAAGATCTTCTCCTGAGGAGCCATGCAACTTGCGTGCACTCGACGGAAATCCCTTTGTACACCCAAGAATGGTGACAAACAAGCCGCGCAGATACTACGCGTAAAAAAAAAAAAAAAGAAACAAAAAGAGTGCTAAAAGAGTAATACCCAACTAGGTTGAAAACCCGAAAAGGGCGGCCTAGGTAAAAAAACAATGTGGTTGCACCAAAAAAACAAAAAAAAAAAACAAAAAAAAAAAAAAAAAACAAAAAAAAAAACAAAAAATCGACCTGTTGAACTACGAAGACCCGAGCTCCTCAAAATGAGGGGAACGTAGGCAAATGGTAGAAACGGTTCGGTCTAAAACACAAATAAAAGTCATACTCGACATCAATACAATCGATCGTACCATGAAAGCGTCTCGAAAAACTCAAGCAATTCAAATATTCATTACAAGTTAAAAACTTTTTGATGAGTCTAAGCCCGATTCATTCCTACAACCGGCAACCTCGCTAAAAGAAATTAAGATACATAATCAAACTAATGTGTCCGCCATGACAAGAAAGGGATACTGAAACCTCGCAGTCACTCCATGCCACTCGCATCGGCCTTCTCCCCTCTTCTTCCCCTTCGAGTCTTCTTCTTCTCGAACAGAAAATGTCGGTCTTCCTCCTACCAAGCTCGGTATAGGAACAGGATCTATCAAACCAGCCTCGTCAGTGGCCTTAGTAGCCCTAGCGTCATCTCTCATCTCCCCGTAGCCTAGCCGGTAAAGTAGGAGTCCTCCTCTCTTGTCTCTTGACATAAGCCTCATAGTCGGCCACGCCATCTCCGCTCCCCGTCACGAGGGTTGGCCCTCGCTCGGCCCTCCTCCTCTCGAAACCTTGCCGTGTCCTCCGCACCCACAATGGCCTCACGCCGTCTCAAAATAGCCATCTCGAGTCTCTCCCAAATGCCTCTCGTACCAATCCAGTACCAAGTGGTCGTGAACACCGGTCTCTGACGCCCGAGGATAACCCGAGGAGGAAAGACGTCATACCTCCATGCTCGGGAAAGAAAGGAAAACACCGAAGGATCATCCATAGAAAGCAGGAGCCACCACCCCCGCGGCTATATCATCAAAGTCCTCCAAAGGAACCTCGCTCCAAG